>CATIWK010731456.1:0-13603 GCA_949634005.1 Mallotus japonicus
TAGCAACTCTACGTTGTCCCATCTACGTGATGAGGGTTGTAAGTATATTGAATCTATGGTCAAGAAACTATCTTTAGCATCAACTTCTACTTCAGTGGATCATGACTTTGTAGAGCCATTCTCTTCACTGTTGGCAATCTGCGGACAGTCGGTTCCATCAACTTTGCTTGACGTCTTCTCGAAATATTGGTTTGTACTCATACTTATCATATGATTTTTTTTGCATTGTGTTTTGTTTGATTGTAGCTCATGAATCCTTAAGCTAACAAGAATGGAATTCTTTTAACTTAGTGATTTGGAAAATATTATCAAAGTGGGAAAAGAAACATTTGGAGAATCCTTGAAAGTTGGTAGTATAATTGTTCCAATTAATGGAGAGATACAAAAGTTTAATTCCATCCATATATAACTTTCTTTGCTTTTAAGCCATTTCATATAAGCCATTATAACTTTATTCCATATTTTAAAATAAAATATTATTTACAGAAAATAGTCTTCTGCGCATCGTGCGGGCTACACGCTAGTTAATTTAATTTTTAGTAATATGTTATTTTTTAATAATAAATTAAAAAATTTGGGAAAAATGTAAATTTAAGGAAAATTTTTTAATTAGATTAGTAAAAGAAATTTATAGATTTCACTCATATGCAATTTACGTTTTAAATTAAAAAAATAAAAAAATAAAATTCAAAAAATTTGAAAAGACATTATAATTATTTTCGCTATTCGCAGTCTATAGTGAATTTTAATGCCCTAGTATAGTTTGTAATAATTACACTACTCAAAGGTGTGCAACCAACCGCGCAAGTCAAGTCTTCCTTTGTTGATCTGTTGTACATTGCAAATTTAGTGGACCACAAATTTCTGCCCGTACAAATACCAATTTATAAAATTTGTTAATTTAAGTGGACCAAACAACTATAAAATGCTTAAAATATATGTTACATATTTAATAATTAGATGTAATATTTTCAATGTAAAAGAAATTGAAAAGAAAAGTGTTGTATGATACATACATATATATATCATACAACATTTCTTTAACAATAGTCTAATGATTAGGTCTCATGATATGATAAGAAAGAATGAGGATTGAAAAATTGATCTCTATTTTTTATTAAATATTTTATTTCATAAAAAATTACTTTATTTTCCGTTCCATACGTGTTAACTGTTGTCTGAAAATTTAAATATTAGTGAATAAAGAGCATTACATTTCGGAAAAGCACTGAGTAGCATACATATGTCATTATATAAAAGTAAAACCCCAGTATACATACATACATCATTATTGTCACTCCACGATTTTTCCAATAGAGTTTGTGTCCGTGAAATGCATGTTGCTATGGGTGCTGATGTTATGGATTCAAATGCGTGGATACAAAGCAGCTGGATGTTTTGAAGAAGAAAGATTAGCTCTCTTGCAATTCGAAACATCACTCAGGTCCGATTCAGAAAATATCCTTCCATTATTTATAAAATTTATTAATTTAAGTGGACCAACATTTCGAAATATCCTTCAGTTGATGGATATCAATTCAGATTCCACTTTGAGTTTTTAATTTTAAGAAATCATATTATGTGCCTTTTTTTTTAAAATAAATTTTCCGAGTAAGATTTTCCAAAACGTCGAGTGTGTATGTATATATATATATCATAATATATTAGTGGTCCCTTATACTTGATATGATTTATAGAATATGTGGAGACTAATTTGATACTTCAATTTATACTAATTTATCAGTTTGATACTTCAATTTATAATTTCACAATATAGAATATGTGGAGACTAATTTGAAATAAACATACTTTTATTATATCAAAGAAACTTTAGTACAAAAGTATTTGTACACACTCACACATTGATATTCTCACAAACACTCAGGACACTTTCTCATTTAAACTCACCCATAACACACTCTTCCATACATATATTAACTCTTCCATGACACACACATACCACACAAATGAGGATGGATGTATTTATAGGTGAGGGTTGGGTACTATTCCCACCTCCTCACTTACACCTCATTACTTAGACCTCCTTAAGAGCTAAGCATAAGTTGTCAAATCCAACTTTTGACAACCAATGCTTGTCAAAATCAACTAAAAAACAACTTGCCAACTTGTACACTATCAATTTGTCCAACTTGCTTGGATAATTCTAGATAAGTTTAGAGAGAGTAAATCTCTAGAGCTAGAGAGGTGTTGATGATGTTTAACACTCCCCCTCAGCATCGACGCTCTTGTCTTCGATCTTTGGAACTCCTCGTCCATCTTGATCATCATATCCTATTCCTCCATCTTGTATATTGATCTTTTTGTTCCTTGACAATCACATTGTATCATTATGTTTGTTCCTCCATTTGCTGCTCCAAAAATTGTTTGTGTATCCTTTAAAGTGTTTCTCAATATTTTATTTACCCAATGTCACGTCAGTGTCTTTCTCTCTTTGATTTGCCTCTTATTCTTCTTGTATTGCTTTTACTTCCTTCTTTTGATCTTTCTTTTACATCAAAGCTTTATATCCAAATTCTTCATCGTTTGAAGACCACAAGAGCTCCTTTATTACTTTGGGACTTCATGCTTCTTTTCAAGTTGCTCCCCCATACTGTGTACTATATCACTCTCATCCTTGCATTCAACTTCTTCAACATCTTCTTTCTCCATGACCACGCTTGGAGATATCCTTTCAACTTCAGCACTTGAATTTGTTTGTTTCTGAATTTCTTCCTCTAATGCAGTACTTTCAAATAAACTTGAGTTTGTCATATCCTACTCTTCTTCACTTTCGTAGGATTCTTCAAGATACTCTAGCATAACAGATGTTGCCAGCACATTCTATTCATTCTCACTATCACATGCCTCCACAAACTCATTTGAACCATTCTTTACTTGCTCTTCAATTGCACAAGATGCTTGAATGTCGAAGTCCCATTCTTCCTCGCTTTGAACTTGAGGTTGTGTTGATGTCACAATATTTCTCTCGGCTCTTCTATACTGACAATCTCTAGCATAATGACCTCTCTTGCCGCAATTATAGCATTCCACATCTCGTTGGCAATATCTTCTATCTTGTATATCTTCTTGGTTTCGACATTGTTGAGCTCCTCTTGAACATCGACTTTGGCCTTTCCACCTTTTTTCATGTCTATATTCCTCCGAATCGGTCTTGTCATCTCCATTGGACTTTCTAAAATTGCAATCTCTAAACAACCTTTTCTATGTTTGCTAAATAATGCTTCTTCATTCATCTCACTCTTCAACGAAACTCCAACCATTTGTTTAGCTAATGTCTTTTGATTTTCTAACAAATTCTCCAACTCATTTAATGTGGGTGGTTTAGGCTAACCTTGAATAGCAGTAATAAACCCTCTATATTCTGGCTTAATTCCATAAATAATAATCCTTCTCATCCTATCTTCATTAATTTTTGATGCAAAATCTAATTCTGAAATTTCTCGACACAAGGACTTAACTTTTATAAAATACTGATTAATTGACATATCCCCTTTTTTAATAGACATTAACTCTATCTCTAAATTTTGTAATCTCATCTCATTTTTCTTAGAAAATCGTAAGGCTAAAATATCCCAAACTTCTTTGGGTGTGGGAGCGTACCTAATGTGTTCCAACATTTCTTCTTCAATCGATACCTTGATCGCGAACATCGCCTTCCCAGCCTTGACTTTCCACTTCTTCAAGGCATTTGCATCCGCTTCTGGAGGCGGCGTACTCTCACCCGACTACCTCCCATAGGGTCTTGACCTTGGAGATACAACTCCAAACATGTCGACCACGTACTATAGTTGTAATTGTTCAACTTCTTTAAATTGCCCACTGTTAGGTCCATCTCGTGACTTGGGACTTCTCCCAACCAACCAAGCAACCGGCTTCACAGTACCTCTCAACTGTGCACGAGATAATTACCCTTAGGACACTTCGCTATTTGAAACTAAATAACTCCTTTGGGCCCTTGACCGTCCCGCTCTTATACCACTTATATAATATGTGGAGGCTAATTTGAAATAAACATACTTTTATTATATTAAAGAAAATTTAGTACATGAGTATTTGTACACACTCATACATTGATATTCTCACAAATACTCAAGACACTTTCTCATTTAAACTCACCCATAACACACTCTTTCACACATATATTAACTCTTCCATGACACATATATACCACACAAATGAGGATGGATGTATTTATAGGTGAGGGTTGGGTACTATTCCCACCTCCATACTTACACCTCCTTACTTACACCTCTTTAAGAGCTAAGCATAAGTTGTCAAATCCAACTTGAATACAACTTGTGACAACCAATGCTTGTCAAAAATAACTTGCCAACTTATCCAACTTGTACATTATCAATTTGTCCAACTTGCTTGGATAATTCTCGATAAGTTTAGAGAGAGTAAATCCCTAGATCTAAAGAGGCAATGATAATGTTTAACACACAATATCAACACTTAAATTTGCCTAAAATGCACTAATCTGCACTAATCTGATGACATAATGCATCTATCACCCTCTGAACTTGTCACTTTTTGTCAAATTGATACCTCTACTTGCAATTTTTGATCAGTCAAACCCTTGAGATATGACACATGATGATTTCTTATTTCATACCACATGTGCTGACAGAGGTTTCAAAATTATATTTTAGGAGAGTTCAAGTGTTAAAATGGCAAAACTATATATTGAGGTGTCAAACTGATAAAAAGTGACAAGTACAAGGGGTCAAGGATGTGTGTGTGTGTGTATATATATATATATAAATGGTATCCGAACTTTTTTATTTTTGTTATTTTGATGTTTGAACAATTTTTTTTACAATTTGTTTCAAAAAAAAAAATAATTATTTTTATAATTAGGTATTTAAACCTGTAAAAAAAATTTTAAAATTTTAAAATTATGTCTCTAACAAATTTTACAGGTTAGAGTGTTATTTGTCTTATTTTAAATAGTAAATTATCTTAAATACCATTCTTGCTTATAGACTGCGAGGCTCAACTTAAAAATATGAGGGCTCGTCGGGATTTGGAAGGCATTTAAGCATTCAAAATAGCTCAAGAATAGTATAAGAAGATGCTCAAATAACAAGAGCTGTATTTGGGTCAACGAGGCAAGCAAGAATGGATTGAGAATGGAGACCAGAATATCAAATTCTTCTATAAGTATGCTTCGTCGCAGAAGAAATTTAATTGGATTTATAGATTAAAGGATGCAAAGGGTATATGGAAATATAATGATGAATCTATAAAGTAGACTATGTTGAATTACTTTTATAATGTATTTTAGGCATCAGAGGAGGAGAGTGAGGACATCTTGGCTGTCATTTGAAAGTCACTTTCAGAAGACCAGAACATGGAATTATTAGCATCGATTTCTTCCAATAAAGTTCATGATGCCCTTATAAGTATAAGCCCAGACAAAGCGCTTAGTCCAAATGGCCTAAATCTGGGATTTTATTAGAAATTTTGGCAGTTGGTTGGGAATAAGTTAGTTCAGTTTTGTCAGGAATTCACGTTAAATGGGTCCATTTTGGCTGGGACTAATGACGCTTCCATCATACTATTACCAAAGAAGAAGAATCTAGAGCATATAGGTGACTTAAGGCTCATTGCTTTATGTAATTTGGCTTATATAATCTTAGCAAAAGTGTTAGCTAATCATCTTCATTTGGTTTTGCCTAGGATAGTGTCAAAGAGTCAAAGTGCTTTTGTTATGGGTAGATCAATTATAGATAACATTCTTATTGCCTTTGAAGTCAATCATTATTTAAAGAATAAAAGGCAAAGAAACAAGGGTGTAGTGGCTTTGAAGATCGATGTAGTGAAGGCCTATAATCGAATCAGTTGGGATTTTCTGAGGAAAGTAATATTGGCTTTGGGTTTCAATGAAGTGTGGGTTAGCCGTATTATGGTTTGTGTCACTACAGTCCGTTATAATGTTTTGCATAATAGTTCCAATATTGGTAGGGCCATTCCTTCAAGAGGACTCTAGCAAGGTGACCCCTTCTCCCCATTTATATTCATATTGTGTGCAGAGTATTTCAGTGCTTATATTCATCAAAAAGAGGCTGCCGGATTGATTCATGGTTGTAAAATATATAAGGAAGCACTATCAATTAGCCACTTGTTATTTGTGGATGACTTCTATTTGTTTTTCCTACCATTTATGCCAAAATATTAAGAGGTTAAGCAGGTGATCGATGACTATACCAAAGCATCAGGCCAGTCCATAAACTATGCTAAGTCTCGATCTCATTCAGTCTAAATATCAATGAGGATACTAAAACTGAGATTTTGGCTTATTTCAGATTAATGAGTCAGAACTATAAGGTCGTTACTTGGGTGTGCCTTCCTTGGTTGGACGGAATAAAAGAGAGATTCTTTACTTTACGAAGGATAGAGTTTGGCAAAAGCTCCAGAGTTAGAGTAGTAAAATGCTTTCAAGAGCTGAAAAGGAGATCCTATTAAAAACAGTAGTACATACTGTTCCTAATTACGTGATGAACATCTTCTTACTTCTAAAGGAGTTATGTTTAGAAATGGAGAGGATGTTGATGGTTCTTCTACCTTTTGGTCTTAGCAGCAGCGTTGAACTGGTCAATGAGGGGATCTATAAGACAAAAAAAACTCAATAAAAGAGGGCTAGGTTTGCCCCATGCCCCTCCGATGATAAAGTCAGTTGAGAGCTCTGTCTTGAGTTCTAAAGTAGTAGAAAGGGAGTGTGTGTAGTAGATACCTCTTATTCATGGTTTCCTCCTTTTTCATATGTGAGATGGTAACCAGTACAGGGTGCATGTCACGTGAGGAGGTGGAGAATAGTATGTGACAGGTGTCACGAGTTGGTTGGCTCTAGGCATCTCCTAGAGGGGTTGGTGTCATTAAAAGGGGGTACTTGAGTGGCAAGGACCATGGGCAACTAAGACAGGATGGGACAAGCGAATATGTCAGCTAGAAGCAGGGGCGGCATTCAATGTGATGGACATACTGGTACGGATCTTGACCAGGAGGGGAAGCAGGTAAAGGGGGAATTTCTTTCCTGTATCGAGGTCCCAAGGAGGGAGGGATCCCGGATGAGGAGATGCTTCTATGCGGGGTTTCTCAAGGCAGAAAGGGAATGTCCTACGTGGAGGTCAACGGGTCAAAGCAGTACACGTGTCCATTATAGGAGCACTCAGTTCCACGTGTCAATGGTAGATTGGAGGAGTATATTCGGGTATCATTAGTTGTCCCCCCTCAGTCCTAAGTAGAAGGGTGCGACAGTCAGGAGAGAGGATGGCAGGAGATTTAGTCATGAAGGAATATTTATATGGTGTAATGGTTTTTGTAATGGTAGTTGAGGAGCAGTTCCTCACGTTTCCCCAAGGGTCGGCGGAATAATTGCGGCGTGGCGGTTTCCTCTTTACACAATAGTGCTTTCTCTAAACTTTGTCAAGCTCTGAGGGTTTGTCCCTTTGTGAGGCTTTTTAAGGTTTTCTTTGAACATAAGAAGGCACATAGCAGGTTTTTCACTTTTGTAAGTAGGCCAGGGTTAGTGATTTTTGGGGAATGTCAGATGTACATAAGGCATGGATGAATAAGTTTCTGGTGGCCAGGCTGAATGAGGGAAGTTCTAGGGCAGAGTGGGGCTTTAGCAGGGAATGGGAAGAGGCACCCAGGGAGGCAAAAGAACTACCCTTGCTGAGCAAAGAAGAGCTGTCTTATGTTCAAAAGATCCTGGATCAAAAGAGATGCTATAAAATTCGGAATATAATAAGTGAGGCTTCTTTAGATGATTCTGGTGGGTAGTTGGCATAGTCGTTTTTAATATTTAATCGTTTAAACCCATATGTTTGTCTTGGTTTGATAATGTCTTCTTAAAATTATTTGTAATTTTTCTAGACAACATGAGTTTCAGCAAACCTCTGAAATTCGATCTGTCAACGAGTGATGTTATCCGCAAGGCAAGACAGGTGAGTCAACGTGAAAAAAGCTCGTCTAAAAGGACTTCTGAGAGGACCTCTAACCCCGCAGCAACTGGTGAAGGGGGGAACTATCCCCCGGTCCGGGATAAGGACAAAGGGGATGGCTGCCTATGTGAAGATACAGGAACCATCCTCTGAGGAAGGAAAGCAAGCAAAAGGGAGAGGCCTTCCGCCTTCTGTAAGATTGAAAGGGAAGAAGAGGGAGAGAGATACTCCTAAGTTGCAAGACCTGACCCTATCTTCTGATACAGACAGTGAGGATGAGCCCCTTGCTCGAAGGTCTAAGCATCCTGATAGAATGACCCCTAAGATGTTGGTTGAGGGGCTGGCCCAAGGAGACACAATTCTCCTAAGGGAGGGAGATCCGGAGTTTAATCTGTCTGATGACACTAAGGTAGAGATACGCCCTGAGACTTTAGTGCAACGAGTGGCTGCTTCTGTTATCAACAGATTCCTGGGCATTAGTTTTTCTATGCAAGATGGTGCTGTTCAAAGTTTGTTCCGGAGTCTCTACGTGGGTTCTTCAGATCACGCAACCTCCTATGATAGGCCCCTTATGATTTGAGGTCACAGGCGATGAACACGGCTCAATTTGTAAGATCTCTCCTTGAATTTGTTTTTCTTTTTATGGCTTGTACCATGTGTGTGCTCTGTTTTGTGTACGTTCTTCCTTCACCTTTCGCTAACCAGTGGTTCTTGTTTCTATCTCACTTTCCTGATACAGACTTCTCTCCCTTTGAAGTTGTAGGGGGTGATGATGAGAATGCACCAGAAGGGGAACAGACTCCACTGGAGGAGATGGACACAAAGACTCAGGGTACTACTGTCGATCCCCTCAGGGAGGAGGGCCCGTCTGGGACCAAAAAGATTACTGGGGAAAGTATCCCAATGACTGGTGGCTCTGCTGAAGATCCTTCTGATCCAGCTGCGGAGAAGGGCGACTCGAAGGATGCACAACATTAGTGTTTTTTATATTTTTCTAGTATTTTTGACATATAACAGTACCTTTTGTATTTTCTGTGTTGAACTCCTTTTGGGATTGGTTTTTAAGTGTTTGTAAATGATGTATTTATGACTTGCTTTTATCCTGATATGTGAGGATGTTTCATGTTTTGAATGGCGATGCCTTGGCTTTCCCATGTGGGGTTTTATTCAAGGTTCGCTTGTTAATGATAGAATATATGAGGGTGGCATGCACATCTCTTCTTCTAGAGATATTATATTAATTTGATTTTGAATGCATTCTGTTTTGTTTTGAAAACTCTTTAGTAAGAGTATTTTTGCCCAGTCTGGCTTATGTTGACCTTTGGTCATTTGGGTGAGGCCCTTTGTTGTTTAATAATTTCTCCATAATGAGTGCACATTTCAACTATCCAGATGGATATCCTTCATTAAAGAGGGAAAAGTTCCCATGTCAAAATACATAACCTAGGTGGCGAGTTCATGGCTTTCAAATGTTAAGCATAAAGTCAAATGAACTTTTACAAAGGAAGGCCTAGTGGCCATTTTGTTTACTGATAGTAAACCTTCAAGTGTTGGGCATTCTAGGCATGAGGGAGGCGGTTCCCCTCTGAGTCATCCAGGTAATGAGTTTCTGCTTTGAGGGTTCCCACAATACGGAAGGGGCCATCCCAATTTGGGGAGAGTTTGCCATGCCCTTCTCTTTTGCCAGTGGTACTGAGGTTTCGAAGTACCCAGTCTCCTGTTTGCAAGGTTCTCCCTCTGACTTTGGAGTTGAAGTATTGGGTAGCTTTCCTTTGTTGGGAAGCTATCTTCATCGAGGCTTCCTCCCTTAGTCCTTCTAGTAAGTCCAAGTTGACTTGAATTTCTTCATTATTTTGAGCTATGTCATAACATTATACCCTTGCGGACAACATTCCTATTTCTACAGGTATCACGGCTTTTGTCCTGAAGGTGAGAGCAAAGGGGGTCTCCCCTGTGGAACATCGGGGGGGGGGGGGGTAGTCCTGTATGACCAGAGCACATTAGTCAATTCTTCAGCCTAGTTGGCCTTGGATCCTTCTAACTTATTTTTTAGACCTTGCAACACAACTCTGTTAGAGACTTTAGCCAAGCCATTCGTCTGGAGGTGTGAAACAGAGCTAAAAAGGTGATCAATCTTCAGACCGGAGGTGAACTCTTTGAAATTCTCATAATCGAATTGCTTGCCATTGTCAGAAATCAAGATTTTGGGCACACCGAAGCGGCAGATGACCTCTTTCCACAAGAAGTTTATAGCTTTCTGGGCAGTAATAGTGGCTAGTGCTTCGGCTTCAACCCATTTGGTGAAGTAATACACTGCTAATATCACGAATCGCCTTTGGCCAGTTGCTATTGGAAATCGGCCCAGGATGTCTACTCCTCATTGGGAAAAAGGCCATAGGACCGGGATAGTGTTCATCTCATTAGGAGGAGAATGTATGAGATTATCGAATTGCTGGCAGGCATCACACCTTTTGACAAAATCAGCTGTGACTCTTTTCATCGTGGACCAAAAGTACCCCTGTCTGGCTAGCACATTAGATAAGGATCACCCACCTGTGTGGGTGCCACAAACTCCTTCATGGATTTCTTTCATAGCGTAGTCTGCTTTCGTGGGTGCCAAACATCGCAACAAAGGCATATAGAATCCCGTTTTATACAATTTTCCCTCTAGTATAGTGAATCGGGATGCTCTAAGGGAGAGTTTAAGGGCGTCGTTTCTGTCAGAGGGGAGTTCACCCGTCTCTAAATATCTTACAATAGGATCCATCCAGCAAAGTTCAGTGATGAGAACACTTCGCAAAAGTGAGCTATGCTTGGTGTGTCGATGATTTCTGCTTTTACTTCCAGGGGTAAGAATTCAACCCGGGAGGTGGCCATCTTACTGAGGATGTCTGCCTGACTGTTCTCCCCCCTGGGTATTCTGAGGATGCAGATAGGTATTTGCCTTTCTTCATATTTCCTCAGGATTTCTTTAACTCTATGGAGGTAAGCATTCATGGTTTTATCTTTGGCCTCGAACGTCCCATTGACTTGATTCACTACCAATTGAGAATCGGTGTGAACTTTCAAATCTGATACTCCTATGGTCTCAGCCAGGAGGAGCCCCCTTATCACTGCTTTGTACTCACAGACATTATTAGAGGTTGAGAAGGAGAATTTTAATACAAATTCCATCATAAATCCTTGGGGGCCCTTCAATATGATTCCGGCTCCGCCCCCTGTTGAACTGTAAGATCCATCAACGTACAAATTCCATTCATAAGTGTAGTGAGATGAAGTACCTGGGTCAGTGGATGTTTTAGCAGCTACCATTTGTGTCTTTGGTTGTACTCTTCTCATTAAAACAGCATTCGGCGATGAAATCTGCTAGACATTGAGCTTTGATAGCCTGTCTGGCTTCATATTTCAGTCCATAACCGCCTATCTCTTCAGCCCACATCATCATCCTCCCCTCAATAGAAGGTCTCTGCAAAGCATGCCTGAGTGCGGTGTCAGTCCGGACTATCCCCTGGTGACCCAGGAGGTAAATTCTAAATTTCCTCATAGCTGTTAGCAAGACATAAGTCAGTTTCTCGATTTTAGAGTAATTCATCTCGACTGCTTTCAATACTCTGCTGACGTAATACACTGGTCTCTGAATTTGACTTTCCTCTCTTGCCAATACTGCACTCACCGCTTGATCAAAGGCGGAAACATAGATGTAAAAATCTTCTCCTCGGAACTTACGGGGATTGCAAATACTCTTTGAGTTCTCCAAAGGCTTTCTCATACGCATCTGTCCATATAAATGTGGAGGACTTCCTTAGAGTTTTGAAGAAGGGCAAGCACTTCTCGGCAGACTTTGATATGAATCGATGAAGAGCAACTATCCTCCTTGTGAGTCTTTGAATGTCTTTAGGACTTGATGGAGAAGGCATGTTCAGGATGGCTTGTATCTTCTCTAGATTGGGTTCTATCCCCCTGTCGCTTACCATGTAACCCAGGAATTTTCCCGTTGTGATGAAAAAAGAACACTTCTCAGGATTCAACTTCATCCCAAAATGATTTAGCACATTAAAAACCTCTTCTAAGTCTTGTAGATGTTGTTTGAAGCTCTTGCTTTTAACAATCATATCATCCACATAGCCTTCAAGGTTTCTTCCCAATTGATTCTTGAAGATTTTGTTAACAAGGCGCTGGTATGTGGCCCTTGCATTCTTCAGGCCGAATGGCATAGCTTTGTAGCAATAAGTCCTTTTCTCAGTGATGAAAGCAATATTTTCCTTATTTTCCTTATTCATAGGGATTTGGTGGTACCCAGATAGGGCGTCTACTGACATGAGGAATTTGAACCCCGCAGTTACTTCAACAAGCTTGTCAATGGATGGTAGAGGGAAACAATCTTTAGGGCAGGCCTTGCTAAGGTCAGTGAAGTCTATACACAACCTCCATTTTCTGTTTCCTTTTTTTACAAGCATGACGTTGGCTAACCATGTGGGGTAGGTCACCTCCCGTATAAACCTAGCATCGATAAGCTTATCTATCTCTCTGTCAATAGCTTCTTGCTTATATGGCGGGAAGAAGTGTTTCCTCTGCTGTGCAGGGGATATATTGGAATCTACATTGAGCTTGTGATTCATCATCTTAGGACATATGCCCGACATGTCTTTCTGTCTGAAGGCAAAGGTGGATGAGTGCTTCCTGAGGAACTCTCCTACAAGGACCTTCTGTTCTGGGGTCAGACAGGTGTTCACCTTTGTGCATCTATCTGGGTATTTAGGAGTGAGGTTTTATGGTTCCAGCTCACCTACTGGTTCAATGCGTTGATCAGTGATGCCTCCTTCTACACCGAGCTCTTGGTAGAGGAGCACCTCCCTCTCTGCAAGTGTTTGCAAAGAAACAAAGTGATAGTATTTAGCCTCCATCTGTCTTCCTCTAATAGTGATAGGACCATCCTCAGAGGGCATTTTCATACAAAGATATCTTATGCAGGTGTTGGCATACAGGTCATACAGGATAGGTCTCCCTATGATGGCGTTGTAAGCTGTGGAGACCTTGGTTACAATAAATTCTACCATAATCATCCTTCCTCTGGCTATGCGTCCTTTTTCTGACATTTCTCCTAAGGTAATGGGCAATACTATCTTTCCTTTAATATGAATGGGAATGTTTTCTATCCCCTTTAGATTATAGCTCATTGGGATGAGACAATCTTCTCGAATCCCTATTTTTCTGAAAACTCCATAGGGCAGCAGGTTCACAGAGCTACCGTCATCGACTAGTACCTTTTCTACCCTGAAGTTATTGATCACGACCATCACCACCATGGCGTCTGCATGCGGGGTTTTCACTCCCTGTGCATCCTCTGGGCCAAAGGTGATTACACACATTTGAGGGGCTTTATTCTCTCTCCTTCTAAAGCCTCTGTGGGTAATTTCCCTCTTCCTCTCCAGTTCTCCTGGAATGCCAGTGGGCAGCTGTCCTGCCAATAAATGTATAACTCCCCCACCTCCCACATTGTAGACGGCGGGGTTTAGCGCGCGCCCAAGTTTCTTGCAACCGCGACACTGTTTAAGCTCAGGGCTTTAGGGAACACACTACTATATCACAAAGACATAGTGTGGAGATGATGGAGTCGCCACCCAGGGTAATAACTG
>CATIWK010731820.1:0-16640 GCA_949634005.1 Mallotus japonicus
AAATTTTTTAAATTTTATAATTAGGTGATATATATTTTTTCAAAAAATTATCAATTTATTTATTAGTCTAAATTATTTTTTCTTAATTAACCATCAAAATTAAAATTTTATTTGACTTATAGGACTTAATTCAAAAAAAAAAATTAATTTTTAATATAAGGTCCAATATGATCTAATTTTCAAATAAAAAGTTTCAATTATAACAAAAACAACTTTAAGACCCAATGTTAACTTCGGGATATAGTTAAGGGTTTAATTTAACCCTTATGCCCATAAAAATTATACACTTTTTGTTTAAAAATTATTTTAAAAAATATTTTCTATAAACTTCTTATAGTATAATAAGAAACAAAGAATTATACTAGTAAAAATCGGATCATTTCACATTTACTTTTCACCAATTAACAAAAAAATTTTACATGAATTTTAAGTGATAGATATTTCAACAATATTATCATTTCACTGTATATATATATATATATATATATATATATATATATATATATATATATATATATATATACCATTACTTCATTTTTATTAATTGTTGCATTTTTTTTATAGGATTAAGAGAATATTAAAGTTTGGTAAAAAAAAAAAAAGAGAGAGAATAATAAAGAGGTTAAAATACCTCACATGTGAAGATGGCTTTTATTGAGATATAATGTGCAAATGGCTTTTTCTTAAGGTCTAGAGGGTGTTTGACTAAATAGTTGGAATGTAACCGGTAACTATTTAGTTCTCAACAGCAATCAAAATATGTTTGGTAAGTTTTTTTTAATAATAATTGGTAGCTGATAGGATATAACAGCTACATTTTCTATCAGCTCCATTTGGAGCTTTTCCTGAACCGTTTTATTCTATTAAAATATAATTATAAAATTATCCTCACATCCTTCAAGTCTATTTGAATTGAATCAACGTTAAAAAAAAATAACCTTATCCAAACCTAAACCTTTTTTTTTTTTCCAACAAGGTGAATTGTAGTATGTATGGTGGTGAGCTTTGTAGCAAAATTAGAATTATTATCTTGTAATATTAAAATTTTTTTGAGGAAAAAAAAAGTACTTATTTAATATTTAATTGTTCCAAATATCCACATGCTAATTATTATTTTATTATTATTATTTTCAATAAAACCTTTATGATACTATTAATCTAATATATTTTATTTTTGTTAATTTATATTATTTTTCGAATGTCAAATTATAAGGTAATGTCTTCCTTTTTTTCTTAACATTTTTTTACTGTGTTCAACTTTTTTTTTAATTTTTTTGCTCAACTTTTTTTATTGTCTTCGTCTTTTTTTCTCAATATTTTTTTATGCTCAATATTTTTTTTCTATTTTTAAGGTACTCTCAACATTTTATTTTTTTTGCTCAACATTTTCTTTATTTTTAAGGTACTGTAGGCGGTGGGATTTAGCGCGCGCCCAAGTGTTGGCAACCACAGCATTGTGTGGGCTCAAGGCCCACTAGGAAATACGAGATAGGTCAAAGCCTAGTCGGAGATGGAGTCGCCATCCGGATAAAAGCCGGGACACACTTGTACGGCAACTAGATTCCACGGAGGTTCCCAGAAGCCGTCATCAGAGAACGAGTTCGGAAACTGGGTATGGACATTTGAATGTCCACCCGACCTTACGATCAGCCTCCGTTTATGTTCATGATTTATTACCCTTAATTATTCGATTATTTCTTTATTAACATGCAAATATTTGGTTGCCTTCAAACAATGGATCAAGTTTTACATTTAAGCTCAAGTTTGCACATTAGTCCTTCTTTCATGCATTCAAGTCTTAACAATCATCAAGAATCAAAGTTTACAACCATACATTCCGAATACGTGGGGAGGAGGATTAAGGATTACAACAACTTTGCTTCTAATGAACAATAAATAAACTGAAAGTAGACAATAATATACAGATAATATACAGGAAATAAACCAGAAATATAAAGAAAGTAAACCACCATCAGAACCTCTTAAGAACTACTTAATACAAATATACACTTAGTGGTTCGAAACCACTCTTAAGAATTCCTGCGAGACAAATGGTCACCCTTTCCCACAAGTCGGGAATTTGGTTAATTAGCTCAAATCTAATAAAGCATTAATCATGGTTCAAGCATAGACAAATGTACAAGCAAACATGATACTTTTACTAAGATAATGCAAAAGTAGTGTAACCATGCATAAGATAGCAACATACAACATGAATTATAAATGAAAAGCATACAAAAGCTGTGCAGCAAGGGAAAACAGGGCGTCGTTCGCCCTGTTGAAGTGGCAATCGCCACTTGGCCTTTTGGTCAAGTGGTGATCGCCTACTAGACAAGAGGCGACCGCCTCTTAAGGAGGCGGTCACCTCCTCAATAGGCAGACTGAACTATCAAACCCACAAAACTTACTTCCAAACTAAGCAAGCTGTACATGCATAAATCTAAGACTTAGAACTACCCTAAGACTTCAATAAATCACATAAACAACATGGTATTTCACATAGGATCTACATTTAAATCATAAATCAACAAAAACTAAGGGAATGGGCAAGCAAAACTCAAAACTTTAGTGTATGAAGAGCAAGTAAGAGTAATTACTGAAATAGGAGCTTTTCCAAAGTAGTTTGCCCTCAGAGATTGAATGGTGAGCTTGATCTCCACTCACATGCAAGAAAGAGCCTCCTTCCTCTTTAAGAAATGAACTCTCTAAACTTGTTTTTCCCTTTTTCTTCTAAAAACATTTCTCTTTTTCTTTTCAGAGCTCTTCCCTCTGTTTTTTTTTCTTCTCTTAGTCTCTTTTTTTTTTACTAATGGTTGCTAATCCCCTTCTTTTCTCTCTTGCCCTTTTTAATCTCCCCCAAGACCACCTAACCTTTCCCATCACCCTCTCCCTTTTTCTTTTCCCCAAGTCCCTTCTAATCCACTCCTTTTCTTTTTAAAAACTGGAATTTTGCATGCTGGGGCAGAGAGTGAGGCGTGGGCCCACCATTTGCATGCTACATTTAATGCAGTATGTAAGTGGCAGCCTAAGAGAGGAGGCGATCACCTTTTGGCTAAAGGGCGGTCGCCCCTTGGCCAAGAGGCGATGCCTCCTAGGCCTGGGCCTGCACGGGCCGGATCAGGCTTAAGTGACTTGGCTCGGGGTTTGATGGGCTTCCTCCTAAGTCCACTTTTAAAGAGTTTCGAGCTTCTTTCTTGCATTCAAATCTCATTCTCATCATCGACTTTGTTGCAGGTAGGCTAAACCGAACATCCACAATCCGTCCCCTATCGAGGGCCGACCGAACCAGGTGTCTACAGTTTGCCCCTTTGGTTTTTCAAAAAACTAAATTCATGCAATTGATTTTTCCAAAAAAAATAACATGCAACGACACAAACATAAATAAACATGAACAACAACATACCTGATTCCCGAGCGTCACTCGAGAAGCAAATTCTTCAACCTGTACTGCGACTGTGACACTCGGGTTTTCCTGGCCCGATACCTTACTCAACAGAAACGTGTTTCTCTGGTTTTCCTGGCCGGATACTCAATAATCCAGACTCCTCTGGGGAACACGATACTCGGGTTTTCCTGGCCCGATACTTTACTCAACAATCCAGACTCCTCTGGGGAACACAGTCCTTGGGTTTTCCTGGCCCTATTCTTTACTTGACGATTCAGAGTCTTCGGGTTTTCCTGGCCCGAACAGTCACTCTACCAGGAATTCTGACTTCGGGGATTCTAACCTGAACAGTCATTCAATGATCCGGACTTCGGGGATTCAGACCCGAAAGCCCAAAACTGGGGAATATCGGAAACTCGTCAAGTCCGACTCACCATTCACGGGAAACTTTTAATTGATACGAGAACTCGCTGTCATCTTTGGGTTTTTCTGGCCCTGACATTCCACTCAATGATCCAGACTTCTCAGGTTTTCCTGGCCCAATAAGTCCTTTGATAATCCGGACTTCGGGGATTCAAACCCGAACAGTCCTTGACTGGAATCCCTTCAATTTTAATACGGGCACTTGCACCTTTATCCCGGGTTTCCCAGCCTTGGAGGCAGTCCCTTTTTTCTGATACGGGAATCTATGCCTGTTGCGTCGTCTTTGGGTTTTCCTAGCCCGTCAGACAGTCCCTTCAATACTTTTGATGTGGGGAAATCGCGCCTTTATATTCGGGTTTTTTCCTAGCCCAAGCGGCAGTCCTTAAACTCCGATACTACGATTAGATAATCCTACTGATACTACGACCAGACAATTCATAACTGACTGATGCTACGATCCGTTAATTCACAACTGAACTACACTTGTTTGATAAACATAGACACAACTGCCTTCCTTCGGGAACTTCGCCGGACCAATCACTTATCTCGACAATTCTGATAATTATTATGCTTTCAATAAAATTTTTCAGGACTCACCCGAAACAATCTCATTCATATATTTCATTTATATATTTCATTTATTATCACTTTTCGCAAAAAAAATGATTTTTTTTACTATAAAAAGGAAAACCCTATTCTTTTCCTTTCTTTTCTCTTTCTCTCTGGTTTCTTTCTCCTTCTTCCCGCGCTTTCCATATTTTCAAAAATGGGTGATGAAAGGACTCTGCCTCTTCCTGCATGGGATCGCATTTCTCCTTCTGCTCGTGCGCCATGGAGCCTCGGATTCACGAGAGGTGATACAGTTCCTCTCCTTGCAGATTTGAGGACTCACCTTTGTTCATCCGCCTTCGGAGAGGTTAGTAACCAAATTTTCTCGTTTTTTCTATAAAATGTCAATGGGTTGGTGATAGAAATCGTTTAATCATCACTTAGGACTAGAAACATGAGCAAATGAACAAATTAAACTTGGATTTAACCCAGAATCGAGCGTGGAGCCTGTTCTTCGCTCCGCAGAGGCGATCGCCTCCTATCCAAAAGGCGTTTGCCTCTTTCTAAGCAGTGATCGTCTCCTGTTTATCATGGAGACTATCGTTTCTCGAGGAGGCTATTGCCTCTTCCAAGAAGCATTCGCCTCTTTAATAGGGAGACCCACATTCTGTTTTTGTCTTTCTGCGAATTTAAGGCATTTAAATGACTATACACTAATTCAACTTCCCTGATTTTCTTTTGTAGCATGATGCAACAGTATTCAAGGGCGCCGGGAACTTCCATAATGCTCGAGCTTTCTACAATGAGCTCACCGATGACCAGAAGGACCGGATTCAGGAGATCGATTTTGAGGATTTTGTCCTCTGCCTTGCTGAGGAGCAGGGGAAGACTGACTACCACCCCTTGCATGCTTTGATGGAGAGGTGGCTCGATACCACACATACCTTTCACCTGCCCTTCGGGGAGATGACCCTGGATCCTGTGTCTTTCGCTACCATCACAGGGATTACTTGTGCTGGTGATCCTGTTCCTTTTGACATGAGCTTCCACCAGATGTCCCCTGATAAGCTAGCATACATCGAGCGTCTTCTAGGCATGGTACCAGAAATGAAAGGAACACACACCATCAAGCATGATTCCATCCGGGCCTTCTATACCCAGGAGAGAGTTGCGGCGATGATCTCCCCTAGTGAGATCTATCAGGTGGTGCGGGCATTTCTGCTCTATCTCTTCGGCACTACTCTTTTCGCTGACACCGCTAGCTCGCTGGATCTCATATTCCTGATGCCCGTGCGAGACTTGGATAGGGTGTCCTCATATGACTAGGGCGGCTATGCCCTAGCCTACCTTTATAGGAGCATGGACGAGCTTGTTCGTGGAGCTAAGAGATTCTGAAGCTTTTGGCACGTCGTTCTGGTAAGTCATGTCTATATCCTTCCCTCTTGATTTTTCTAGATATCTGCTTCCTGAAATTCACTTAACATCATTTATTTGATAGATCTGGGCTTTGGAACTGGAGTTGGTCGTCGGAGTGACTCATGTGGGGAATAATTTTCTCGCCTTGAGCTGATGGGGAGCTAGCCGTGTCCTGAAGAAGCATATGACTAGAGTGCACATTCATCGACAACATCTGAATGCTCTGACACAAGAAGCGGTACCTGAAACATTTAAAATTGCATTAGTAATTTAAAAATTTTATTTACTTACTTGTTGATTTCCTCTTTTGCAGATCAAGAGTGACTTATAGGGGCCTGAAGACAGATGGAACGTGGAGATGACGCGCTCTCGACCTTTGGCTCAGAGGAGAGTCCTTCTCTGCGGGCTATACTATCGGGCCTGGTATCTGGGTAAGCAGATCCTCAACTGGCATCGGGGCATTGGGGTAAGACGTGTCCCCAAGTCCCCTCCCAGCAGTATGCTTTGGACACATAAGCTAGAGGGCGCTGAGTTGACTCAGGCTATGGCTGGGGAGGCCACTGTAGATCACACCGTACGGCTCAAAAGTCGGTACCGGGAGTTTGTTCAGACCCATCTGCTGCAGCGAGTACCTATGACCATTAGTTCCACCTCTCAGGTATACCTTCAATTTTAAACTTGTTTTCTTCCGAATCTTCTATTCCTAATAATGATTTTCGCATTTACAGGCTGCAGAGACTGGTCATGAGCCCTGGGTTAGACCTCAGTCACGGGAGAGGCCTTACCAGAGACCCCACACAGATCATGGTGGGGCTGGTACCTCAGCTGGGACACCACAGCATGAGCCTCCCGCAGTTAGAGTCTCTGACCTGATTGCAGGGCGCCTTGACCACACTCATGATCCCTTGGTTCGCTACTGGGTTTCTCCTGGAGAGCTGTCCCGTCGGTTCTTGACTCAGGACAAGAGCCTGATACCCTCTTCTTCTCTTGCTGGCACCAATTTCATAAGTTCACTGCTGGACCTGCTTCCTGAATAACTCTTAACATATTCGCTAACCTTGCCTACTTCATTTACAACGCAGATTGCTCTGGAGCAAGGACATTACATGCACCGATTGATTGAGGCTCAGAGGGACTACCTGATGGAGGTTACTCAACAATGGAGGGTAAGTAGTACTCTTCCTATGTTCGTATGTATGCATGTATGCATGATTGGCTAACCTTTGAAATTGTTTACACAGGATCGTGATGTGAGGCAGTCTGAGAGGATTACGACCCTGCAGCATCAGATGGAGGCTCTCCAAATGGACGAGGATGATGCTAAGGATACTGAGGACGCTGGTGGTGGAGGCGAGCAGCCTACAGATGCCCCTCGGGCTGGAGATGATGCTGAGGAGGGAGAGGATTCAGAGGGTGCTGAGTAGGACTCTCTTTAGCTTAGGATCTTTTGAACATTTAACAATTCTTGCAGTAGTACATTTTTGATGTTGCACAAGTCTATTTCATTCATATACATTATCTTTGACTGGATGTTTGCCAATTTAATTTAAATTCAATAGTAATTGCATGTCTTTGTGTGTATGTTCTTAAAACTGCCGAATTACATGTCTTATAGTCAAAACCATGTTATTTTCTCCCCAAATTTCTACCCATCGCCCTGCTAAAGGGGCGATCGCCTCCTGACCCTCTGGTGGAGAGGCGATCGCCTGTTCGATAAAGGTGATCGCCTCTTCGAGGTGGCGATCACCTCCTTAGCATGCTGCAGGCCTCTTTAAATCCCTAGTTCTGCAATTCAGCCTCCATTCCTCTCCTCTTCGTCCCAAAACTTTATTTTCTCTCTCCGAGATTTCTAGAACCCCTAAAAATGAATGAAAGAAGTCTCAAACAACTATAGTTTATCCTGAAGGGCCTGGGTGGAGAATCATGGGTCAGATTAGAGTCGTTTCACTTATCGGTTTTCAGATCATTACATGCTAAGAGAATCAGTTTCCCCTTCCTCCATGCTATAGTTCAATTCTGGGATCCTGAAAAACACATTTTTTGGTTTAGCACTGCAGAACTATGCCCCTGCCGGAAGAATTCGAAGCTCTAATAGGTAGTATCATGGATTCCGTCTTTCAACTTGCAACCCCTAACCTTGGAATTCCTGATCCACATTTTATTCAGTATCAGATGGCCCAGATGCTTGATCTTTCACCTCAGTCTTCAACTCATTGCATTCTAGGCTCTGAGATTGAGTTAGAATCCTTTATTGAGATTGTCTCAAACATGGACAAAACAGAAGCTTGTTGCCCCGAATGATAGCCCTCTGTTTATACGCTCAGTTCCTGTTAGTTTCCCTTTCTGGGAATTGTGATTCCAAAATCCTACACATCTTGAGCCAAGTGGAAGTAGGATGCAATCCTTTCCCTCTCATCCTGGTGGAAACACTCATCGGGCTGGACAACTTTGCCTCAACTAGGTGATTTTCTGGAAGTTCGATGCTGTTGGAGGTTAGTGTTCTCTTTCTGCCCTCATATTCTGTCATTCTGTCATCCTTAGTTTGCCTGTTTATCATCCTTGCAGATGTGGCTTCATGAGAAACTAGGACTGCTAGATCCTCCATAAAACATTTCACACTATAGAGCCAAACATTGTAGAACTAGAAGACTACACCCTGTTCCAGACAACATCCGAGGTTGGCTGTCAACCTTCCCTGACACCTTGATCTGATGGATGTGCCCGTGGTGGAGATTACAATAAGTAACTCTTCGCTCTTACACCTACTGTGTCCCCATCACCGGCCTTTATTTAGCCACATTTTACAGTCTTGCTCGCCTCTATCGATAGTATGGGCAAAAGCAACTCATTCCAGAGCTTGTTCATGAATTCGAACCAGGACCCCTTTCTCAGAACTTTCTGGATAACTTGGTTGCTACCTGGGCTCGAAGAGCTATCCAGAAGAGCATAGACTGCAACAGAGATCTATCCACTGATGATCAGTACAAGGCGTAGATTCAGTCACAAGAGATAGAAAAAGATGAGTTTGTTATAAGCAAAAGAACGTGAGAATTGCAAGCATCGAGTGCTCAGAATGTTCATCAAAAGAAAAGAAGATAGAATTAGATTATGAACTAAGTCATCTTTTCTCGTTTGTGTAATAGAGTTTCCTTTTAACGCTAAACAGTTTGTAGTAAACACTTAACGTAATGTTTAACAATAATTAGAACAATCTGTTTCATTTAATTTGAGCACAATATGCATATACATTTTGCTTCTGACATATCTCATGTCGTTAGTCGGCTTGCCCTTGCAAGTTTTCTAACTATTTTTTGCTCTCTCTCTCCTTTTACATGTCCTTAACTTTTGTCTGGACCATCTTTTCAAGGTTTTCAATCCAGCAGGACTTTTTACTTTTTACTTTTTCCTTTTTCTGTCTCTAACTTTTGCCTAGGCAGCCTCTTTTTGAGGTTTTCTCCCTAGCGAAACTTTCACAGAAAGTACTTCTTCAGTTTATCCAGGTTGATAGGCTCTCTGAACTCATTCCCTTCCAAGTCAGACAAAATATCAGCGCCTTTAGAGAATAGCTTCTTTACCAAGAAAAGACCTTCCCAATTTGGCTTAAATTTACCCCTCGAATCAGTCATTATTGGTCTCTTGAGTTTCAGCACTAAGTCTCCTTCTTTAATTTTTCCCGGCTTTATCTTCTTATTGTAGGCTCTGGCTATTCTTTTCTAATATAGATGTGAATGGTATATAGCCTTCATTCTCTTCTTATCCAGCAAGGTGAGCTGTGCTAAACAACTTTCTACCCACTGATACTCAGGAATTTTCGACTTTATAAGAACCCTCAGTGAATGAATTTCGACTTCCACTGGCAATACAGCTTCACATCCATATACTAGGAAATACGGAGTGACCCCCGTCGATGTTCTAGCAGTAGTCTTGTATCCCCATAGTGCAAATTGTAGATAATCGGCCCAGTCCTTGTAATTCTCAAGCGTTTTGGACAGAATTCTCTTCACATTTTTGTTCGCAGCCTCTACCGCGCCATTCGCTTGTGGTCTGTAAGAAGACGATCTGTGATGCTCAATCTTGTACTCTTGTAGCAAAGCAGCGGTCTCAGCTCGAAATTGGACACCATTGTCGGTAACGACATGATGAGGTAGTCCATAAAGACAAATTATATTCTTCTCAATAAACCTCGCCATTTGTTTCGAACCAACAGTAGCATGGGACTCAACTTCAACCCATTTGGAGAAATAATCAATTGCCACGATAATGTACCGATGACCGTTTGATGCTTTCGGTCTTACTTCCCCAATAATATCGATTCCCCAGACTGCAAACGGCCATGGAGAAGTCATTCCTTATAATTCCATAGATGGTAAATGACTGACGTCGCCATAAGCTTGACAGTTATGACATTTCTTCATAAACTTGACACAGTCCATCTCCATTGTTATCCAGAAATAACCCTGCCGAGCTATTTTCTTTGCTAAGATTGTCCCATTCATGTATGGCCCACATACTCCTTCGTGTACTGCTTCCATGAGCTTCTGAGCCTCATCCCTGTCAACACATCTTAGGTGAACCCCAGTCGGCATTCTCTTATATAACATTCCGTTGTAGCTGATAAACTGTCGTGATAGCATTCTCAACGACACTCTTTTTTTCCTTTCAGCATCCTCAGGGAACTGTCCCATTTTTAAATATCGCTGCAAGTTGTAAAACCAAGGTCTTGCAGTAGCATTGACCGGCATGACCCTTACTTCCTCATAACAAGGGCTTCGGGATCTTGCTAGGATTAAAGGTTTGACCTCTAGTTATTTTCCACTCTCCCACATAGATGCTAGAGTAGCTTGGGCTCTCTGCTATCTAGTTTTCTTCTCTTGGCAGGTGGACAAACTTGCACTGACTAAAAGATAGAGAAACAGTAGCCAAATAATCCCAATATAAACGTAGTCTGTCTTCTTTTACTTCCCACTTTTTAGAGGCTTGCTTCACCACCAGTATGGAATCTCCGTATACGGTGACAGCTTCTGCCCCTACACTGCGCAATACTTCCAGTCCAAAAATACAGGCTTCGTACTCGGCTTGATTATTTGTCACTTTGAACTCGAGTCTTTTTGTCATCGGGATCATTTCTCCTTCTGGCGTGATAAGAACTACACCAATGCCCGCCCCTCAGTTTTTACTGCTCCATAGAAGTACATTTTCCATCCTTGCACTTCTATTGCTGCTAAATGTTCGTCAGGAAACTCCAATTCCCATTCCTGTTCCTCAGTTATCGGGTTCTGTGCTAGAAAATCTGCTACTGCTCTTCCCTTCACCACCTTTTGTGCCACATAGTCTATGTCGAACTCAGTGAGCAAAACCAACCACCTGGCTAACTTTCCTGTAAGCGAAGGTGTCTGTTGAAGGTACCTCATGGGGTCATGTTTAGAAACTGCTTGCACGCTGTAAGATTGGAAGTAGTGACGAAGCTTCTTTGTCGCCCAGATCATAGCTAAACACGTCTTCTCTACCAAACTGTAGTTGGCCTCATACTGCAGCAGTTTTTTACTCAAGTAGTACACCACATTTTCAACTTTCCCCTCGCTTTCCTGTGCTAACATAGCCCCTATCGCATCCTTCTCTATTTCCAGGTAAAGGATCAAGGGTTTACTTGGTCTTGGTGGTTGCAGGATCGGTGGATTCATCAGATAATCCTTAATAGATTCAAAAGCCTGTTGACACTTGTCATCCCAGATTACTGGATGATTCTTCCTCAGAAGCTTGAAGATCGGCTCGCAAATAGCAGTCAATTTGGCTATGAACTTGCTGATGTACTGAAGTCGCCCGATAAATCCCCTGACCTCCTTCTCCATCTTGGGCGCAGGCATTTCGCAGATCACTTTTACTTTATCTGGATCAATTTCTATCCCTTTCTGGCTAACGATGTGGCCTAATAATTTCCTAGATGTTACCCCAAAAATACACTTCTTTGGGTTTAATATGAGATTGTACTTCTCAGTCCTTGCTAGAAACTTGTCCAGAGCTTCAAAATGACCTTCTCTAGTTGCAGACTTTACCATTATGTCATCGACAGATACTTCTATCTCTTTATGGATTATGTCGTGCAACAAGGTGGTAGCCATCCTCTGATAAGTGGCCCCTGCATTCTTCAACCCAAATGGCATGACTATGTAACAGCAGATGCTCCACTCAGTAGTGAATGAGGTCTTCAGCTTGTCGATCACTGCCAATATGATCTGGTTGTACCCTGTAAAACCATCCATGAAGAAGTACATTGCACTGGAAGCTGCACTCTTAACAAGGGTGTCGATGTGTAGCATTGGAAAGTCGTCTTTTGGACAGGCTTTGTTCAAATCTCTATAGTCCACGCACATTAAGACCCTTCCATCTTTCTTAGGAACTGGGACTATGTTTTCCAACCAGTGAGTATCCTCTACTACTTCCAGGAATTTTGCCTTTAGCTGCTTCTCTACTTCTTCTTTGACCAGAAGAGCCCATTCAGGTCTTAGCCTCCTCTTTTTCTGTTTTATCGGTGATATGTGAGGATACGTTAGGATTCGGTGCTCTGTGATTTCCCTATCGATGCCCGACATATCCTCGTAACCCCAAGCAAATACTTCCTGTCTTCTTCTTAAAGTTTCTTTTATTTTTTCCTTCTCATCAAGAGTTAAATCAGAAGCAAGTAATATATTTTTAGGGTTATCATTTGTGCCCAAATTAAATGATTCAGTTTGTGTGGAATTAATATCAAACATATGCATGAAATGATCATCACAAACAGAATAACCGTTAGGAAACACATCGCACAAATAAGCAAATTTGGACTTCATTGCATTCATTTTTGAGAAAAACAAGTCATCAGTTTGAAACAAAGAAGCTAAAGACACATCAAAATCATCATCATAAAAAAGATCTATGATGGAATTTAGAACATAGGTCTTGAGATCCATCTCCTTGTCCAGACCATCGATGTCTTTCGCTTCCGGAGTATCAATGTCCTCTTCAGACTCCTCTTCAGCCACTATCAATTCTTCCAAGGGGGTGTCCGCAGTGTCAGCCTTCTGTGCTCCATTTACGTACTCAGCGAAGATCTCAAACCCCGGGATCACTTCCCCAGCCATCAGAATAGGTTCGGGGGTCCCGCTATGGATCAGCGTTTCATGCTCCACATGCCTTAGCACACCCTGTTGATTCTTCCCCAGTCCCAAACCAGGAAAGAAATCCATGTTCCGCATCATACCAATGACCTTTTCACTCATCTTAGCCTCGTTATAAATCACACAGACTTTAAAGCTGGGACTTATAGGAATTTCTTTGGGTGCCAACTTCAATGCAGCTACAGCAGCCTCCGTTTTCACTGATATAGTGACAACTTTTATCCTCATGTAGAAACTTGATTTTCTGGTGAACAGTGGATGGCACACCACCTAGAGGATGGAACCAGGGCCTCCCGAGTAGAATAGCAAAGGTCACGGGAATGTCGATCACATACAGATCAACCCAAGCTTCAATAGGCCCTGTCTTGACCAGTGCCCTAAAGGTCCCTTCTACAGGCATTCTTGTGCCATCATAGGCCTTTATAACCACCTCAGAAGGCTTCAGGTCCGCCACAGCCAACCCTAACTTTGGTAAGATCTTCAATGGACACACATTGATGGCTGACCCGTTATCCACCATTACGCAGCAGGTCATCTTCCCCTTCACCTCAGCTTTGATGAATAAAGCCTTGTGGTGATCCCTTCCTTCTAAAGGTAGATCATCATCGGAAAACATAATGGTTCCTTGGGGAGTTTCTGTTAATGAATCAACCATCTGTTCAGGTGTACACCCCATGGAGATCTTCCTCTGATCTAAAGCTAGGACTAATGCTTCCCTGTGGTCCCTAGAATGCATAAGCAGCTCCCAGACACTAGTAATTATCTCTTCTTTCTTCGCCTTTGCTTCTGAGCTTTCTGCCTCTTCTTGCTCTGGTTTGACAGGTTCACTTTTTTCTGCTTTCTCTTTAACTTTCCCTACTGGCTGACTTACTTTGTTCTCTTTGTCTTCCCATAGATTAACCCGCCACTCACTCTCATCGTCAGAGCTCCAAATGTTTAGAACACGTACTGGAAGCCCTACAGGTTGCTCTCCCTAGCTTAGGTCTTTTAGCTCGGGTTCTGGTGTTTCAGAAATGGTGTTGACAAAGGAATTAAGCACTTGTTCCTCCGTCAAACCTGTGCCAATCATAAGGATGGGTGCATTTAGTGGTGGGGCATTTTGGTAGTTAGGCGGAGGATTATTCTGTGTATTTGGCTTTCGGCTTTCTGGGTCGGTGATCTTTCCAGCATCAATGAGGTCTTGAATCTCATGCCTCAACCGGGCACAGTTGTCAGTTTCGTGCCCAATGGTCTGATGGAACTTGTAGAAGAGTTTCGGGTTGGCATTTGGTACGGGTTGTTGTGAGGGTAAAGGTCGTAGCAAGTTCTTCTCTATCAGCTTCTCGAGAACGTTAGAAAGAGGTCACCCTAAATTTGAGAATCTTCGAGGCTGCCTTACAGTGTTAATTTGCACACTGCTGCTTGGTTATGGCCTAATAGCATCTATCTGTACGTTACTACTTGAGCTGGCTCCTTCTTTGCCCCCAGTTCTTCCCCTGAAGAATCTTCTCCCTTGAGCTAAGTCCGACTCCTTCTGGACCCTAAATCTGTATAATTCTTCAAAGTTGCAGATTCCCAGGTCTCCCAGCTTTTTAGACAGTGCCGGAGAGCAACCCTCCATAGCTATTACCAGTTGGTCCGCCTCAGCAGGCCTATGTCTCATCTGACCTCACTTCTCCCTCCAACGAGTTAGATAGTCAATGAAAGATTTGCTGAATTTCTGCTTAGTGTTCTGCAGATCTCTCAATGACACTTTCAGCTAGACATTAAGGTCATACTGTTTCACAAATGCAGCGCATAACTCATCCCAATCTGATTGGATGTGTGGATCCAGAGTATAGTACCACTAGATCGGTGCACCTTCTAGTGACATAAGAAATTGCTTGACAATTTGGACCCTGGACAAACCAGTGGCTTTCATGTATGTCGCGTATTGTTTTAAGTGCAGATGTGGATCATCAGTCCCTGAGTACTTCTTCATATTTGGGAACTTGAATTTCTAAGGCACGGGATCATCTTCCTCACCCAATGTCAGACTGGTATAATCCATCGGAGTGGCCATGCCCTTCTCCTTCATCATTACTTGCATCTGGGTCACGGCCTTGGTCAAGTCCTTAGCCCAGTCAAGTTGCTCCCTTTCCTCTGCTTGGCCTACATTTCTTCAACCTACTGGGTCAGCCAATACTGTAACCTCGTCTTCTTCTCTCTCTCTGATCGGGATTTTAGTATCCAAATTAATCGGAGCAGGTGGCGGCGTTGGCTGTTGCTCTCGGATTAGTTTAGTCATCTCTCCCATCATTTCCTTCATCATGGATCGGTTTTGAGCAGCCATTTCTTCTTTCAACTGTGCAACCACCTCATCCTTTAACTGTGCTTTAAAAGCTTCAGGATCAAAACTACCTGCCATTACTGTTTCTGAGCTTTTGACTAAACGACTAGAGGTAAAGCGGATCCACACAGATGAGCCTGAAGGATCTATAGCTGCAAGACCACAAGTCAGAATTATGCATGACGTGTATGCATGATATGCAGGCTTGACTCATCACTGAAAGCAAGAAGGAGACTAAAACATCTAATTTACATATAACAGAGAGCAAAGCACAAAACTTCAAAAAAGAATGATCTCCACCCTTATTCCTCCCTTACACGTATTCATTAGCGAGTGTCTTATCCTAGGATTGTTAGCTCGGGTTTTAATTATCAACAGGGGATAATAAAACCGACGTATGCAAGAAACTCTCAAAATGGATCAAACAAATGATGAATTCTCTAAATGAAATCCAAGTCCATCCTTAACGGGCCAAGAGTGAGATCAAAGCCCACCTTGTCAAGCTCCATTTACAATGGGCCAAGAATGGGCATGAGATGCCCGTTTTGGCAATGTCCACTACAAATGGATCAGGAATAAGCATAAAAGGCCCGTTTTGACAAGGTTTGTTTGCAAACATGCTTAAGTTTTATTTTGAGAATTCATTAAAGAGCATAAAACACATGCATTGGGAACATTCCTAATGAAAATTGCTAAGTCACTATATGAGCTTGAGTCTCGGGTAGTAAGGCTTTGGCTCCCACGTCGATATACATCCATATACGTTTCCCCACTTAAGGGTCCAAGCAACGCGGATAGTACGTGTCGTGAGTGGTAATAGGCGATATTCCACCACCAGGTTTGAGTGAAACACAGGAAGCGAAGTATGGACTATTACCGGCTTAATAAAGACTGAAGTGCTCATTGTGTGCAAGACTTGTAGTGAATGCAACAGGAATGCAAAAGAAATCAAGGAATAATCAAAGATGATAAATCATGAACATTGGAATCAGTTTCTCTAGTCCCCAATGGAGTCGCCACTATAAGCGGCGGGGTTTAGCGCGCGCCCAAGTGTTGGCAACCTCGGCACTGTATGGGCTCAAGGCCCACTAAGAAATACAATATAGGTCAAAGCCTAGTCGGAGATGGAGTCGCCACCCGAATAAAAGCCGGGACACACTTGTACGGCAACTGGATTCCACGGAGGTTCCCAGAAGCCGTCATCAGAGAACGGGTTCGGAAATTGGGTATGGACATTTGAATGTCCACCTGACCTTACGATTGGCCTCCGTTTATGTTCATGATTTATTACCCTTAATTATTCGATTATTTCTTTATTAACATGCAAATATTTGGTTGCCTTCAAACAATGGATCAAGTTTTACATTTAAGCTCAAGTTTGCACATTAGTCCTTATTTCATGCAT
>CATIWK010732481.1:0-12965 GCA_949634005.1 Mallotus japonicus
ATTTTATGAAATGTCTGTTGAGAATATTTAAATCAAAATTTTCATATGGTTTATATAATATTTAAGTTGAGTATATGAATTTAATTATGATTATATATCTTGCCCCATGCATGGTTATTTTTTTTATTATCATGAACAATATTTGGAAAGATGCTTAGTGGAATTGAATTTATTCGGTTTTATTTATTTTAAATATTTATGATATAAATTGATTTGGAGAAAAATGGTAGAACGTGCTACCTAGTGGATATCACTAGGACCGCGTGCGCACTAGTTGAGATCTCGAGTCTGAGAAATATCTGGATTAGCTCGGTTGAGGTTGTTCTCTCGGGCAGTGATATGATTTAGCTCGGTTGAGGTTGTTCTCTCGGGCTGTGATGTGATTTGGCTTGGTTGAGGTTGTTCTCTGGGACAGTGTTATGATTTGGCTCGGTTGAGATTGTTCTCTCGGGCAATATGTGGATTGAGCTCGGTGGATGTTGTACTCTCGGGCTAAAAATAAAGATATAACTTGGTTGAGGTTATTCTCTCGGGACATCTAAAATGGATTAAGTGATTTGACTGTGGCTGTAACTCGGTTGTGGTTGATCTCTCGGGACGGCAGTCATTTGGATTTAAGCGACCCTGATGGCTATTAGAATGGTGGTTTAAGTGTTCTACCATTGTTTTCCACCAAATGTTTTAATTTATATGATTTCGTATGAGAATTTCATATTTAAGTGATTTGTGAATTTTGGAAAGGATTTTATATAAATATAATTTGAGTAAATTAAAGGATTTTAAAAATTTATATTGATTTTATTTCAACAAGGTTTTAAATAACTATTTTAAAGCCAACATGCATTTTATATAATTAATTCACTCAGTGAGGTCTAATTCCCCTCAATATATTTTTTTCAGGATCTCACAGTCAGTCTGTGCCAGGTTTCTTTTTCTCCGGCTATCTTATGTAGGTCTATTTATTATATATGTATTGTGTATTAAATTCTAGAACACCACAGTAGTAAAGTATTCTGTATAACTTATTGTGGATTTTATTAAATTGGAGAAATATGTATTTGTGGTGGATTATTAGAGTATTTATGGAGTATCGTTCGTTGGAAAATATTTTGGAAGTGTTATTTATCTTTCCACAGGTTTTGGTTGTGTTCCGGTAAAGAGAAAACTCTGCCGGATTTTCTATAAAAGTATAGAAGTTGATTAATTTTATTTGTGAAAAATTAATAAGGCTTACTACGGGTTTCGAAAGCTACATGCTTTCCCATTCCCTAGTGCCGGTCATATGCCCTTTGGGTTCGGGTCGTGACATTGGGGTTTAAAGATTTAGAGTTCAATATAGCTTTGTTAGCAAAACATGTATAGAGATTGCTTCAAAATGAGGATAGTTTATGGGTCAAAGTGTTGAAAGGTATTTATTGTCCTCATACTTCCTTTTTGAATGCTAAATTGAGGAACAGACCATCATGGGGTTGGTCTAGTCTTTTATTTGCTAGGAATGAAGTTCATAAGGGATTTAGATTTAATGTGGAAAATGAAAAATCTACCCGTATTTTGGAGGATCCATGGCATTCAGGGACTGAGGATTTCAAAAGTAAGTTCTCAAAACTCAAACTAGTATGCAGTTTTCCTTGTCTCTAATCTTATGGTTCCTAGTCACAAAATGTGGAATGTTAATCTTCTTAGGAATGTTTTGATCAAGTGGATGTGGGTAATATCCTTACAATATCAGTAGGTTTACATGAAGTTGAAGATAAAATGATTTGGTACTTTGATAGAAAGGGTGTTATTTCAGTTCGATCAGCTTATAAATTTTCATGCAATTAGACTGATAGATTTAGGAATGCTGATGTGCAATTGGAAAATAGAATTTGGAAGAATCTTTAGAATTGTAAAATAGCTTCTAAGATTAAGTTTTTTGGTGGAGAGTATTTCTGAATTATTTACCTACTCGATAAAATTTGATTATTAGGAAGCTAGTCACTTATGATATTTGCTCTATTTGTAATTGTGAAATGGAGGATATTATTCACCTTCTCTTTAATTATGATCATTCAAAAGCAACTTGGTTTTCTTCTCCTTCATCATATCATCTAGTTGTGAATTCATGTCAATCCTTAATAGGATGATAGTTGAATGTTTTCAATTTGTTTCAACATCAGGAGGAAAATTTTATTGTACTTTAACAATTGGATGGTATATATGGAAAAGTAGGAATCCTTATATCTTTAGAAAGTCAAATTCAAATCCATTGGAGCCTATAGCATTTGCTATAAAAATATAGAATGATTATATTCAAATAGATACATATTCCAATTTGAATAAGCAATCAATGATTTTTAAAGTGGATGTGACCAGATATGGGAACCTCCTCCTGAAGGAGTTTTAAAATTTAATACTCATGTTTCTTTAAACTCTAAATCTTCAAATGCAAGTCTTGCAATTATTGGAATAGATCATCACGATAGAATTTGTTTTGACGTGGCAAAAAAAATTAAAGTGTCTACTGCCTTGTTGGATGAAGTAGAAGCTTCGATGATAAGAATTAATCTTACTATTCAAAATGGTTGCAGGAACTGCATTTTTGAAACTGATTTGTTAGAGGTTTCCAATGCAGTCACAAAGAAATATGAGTCTCCATGGAAAATTATTGTTGTGGTGGAATCTATCATTTATAAACTTGGTGTTTTGAATTAGTAGGTCATATAATCAGGTTGCTGATTGGCTAGGTCTGTATTAGCTAATCCTATCTACTTAGCCCATTTCTTTTAAGAGCTCCTAAATGGCTAAATACAATAATTATGAGTCCTAATTCAATAAGTTAATGTCTAGTTATATTGAATTAATAGTCCTAATTCAAAAATTAATTCTAAACTAAAATATATAAATATTTGATATTTTCAGCCATTTACAAAATATAATTCCCTCTGCAGCAAAAAAAAAAACAAGGGAATTTTACAATTTCTCAGTATGTACTTGTCTGCACAAACCAAAAAACCCAGGTAGACATGTATTCACATTTCACAATCACATTGTTGAACAAGTCAAGGAAGGCAGATGAACCTTAAAAAAAAGGCAGATTAACTGAAGCATAAAACAAGAAATTTAATCAATGATACAATTGAATGTCCATTAAATGTAAACAAGTGAGGCTCAAAATTAATTTGTCATGTCATTGGATGAATGCAAACTTGATTTCTTGGCAACAAACTGGAAACCATTCGCTACCTAAGAAATATAAAGTTGTGCATTCAGCCAATTGTCAGAAAAATTGGTGGAAGCTTCATCATTGCCTCACATAGACTATAACAAACACAGGCACCAAATTCTGTGTTGCAAAACTTAACCTTACTAAGCCTCATTAACATAAGCCACCTGAGGGTTTATATGGCATAATGAAAACCCTGATAGCTTAAGGAAGTAAAGAAAAAGATATTGCAACACAAAAAAGGCACACAGGTGTTGTCACAGATTGAAAATAGAACACAAAAGCCACCTAAGGGTTTATATGGCATAATCAAAACCCTGGTAGCTTGTGGAAGTAGATTTAAGATATTGCAACACAAAAATCAAAGGCACACAGACACAGGTATTGTCACAGACTGAAGTCATGAACACAAAGCAGAAAAAATAAGCACAGGTTCAATAATGCTAGAGCAAATATTAATCACAAGTAATCAACAGCCAACAACAAGCAAACCATCAATCAGTAAGCAGTTCAGTTGACACAGAAAGGTAAAAGAAGTTTAGAAAGTGTTACTGAGTATTGAGCAAAAAAGAAGACAGGATAGAGATCAGATCACTGATTCAGCATCAAGTTCCAATTGATGGGACTGCTCCTCCAATTGGTGGGAGGTCTGAGATGAAAAATAGAGAAGAGAATCAGATAAAAAGCAGAATCAAGTTCATTAAATAAAAAATTAATAAAGAAACTAACATATGTGACTGACCTTTTTCAAATTCTTCTAATTCATCAATGCTTTCTTTAACAGACACATTAATATTTGGAGTTTTAATCCAATCTTGAACACTGATCAATGCTTTAACAAATTTTGGAGTTAAACTACTCCTGAAGGCATCAAGAACTCGTCGAATGGTGCTAAAAGTAGATTCTGAAGCAACTGTCAAAATTGGAATGGCCAAAATATCACGAGCCATTTTAGAAAGAACATGGAATCTTTCTGCATTTAACCTCCACCATTTCAGAATATCAAATTTCCCTTCTTCTTTTATTTCAACACATGACTCGGATAAATATATTTCTAGTTCATTTTTCTTGCTTCCACCCACTCCACTTTCCAGTTTTCTTTGCTTAAATCTAACTTTTAACACCGACATGGATTTGTTACTTGATTGCACATCACCAGAAGTATATTGGCTTCCACCAGTCACATTAACAACAGCATTGGTTAGAGCAGCAGTTTCAATAACAGAAGGCCCCTCATTCACATAATCATTATACAATTCAAATAAAGCAGATTTCAGATTTTTGAACAAGTTCCCACCAATCATATCACTATAAATGGTGTTCAGAGAAAATTCCAGATAATCCGATTTCAACTGTGGATCCAAAATATTAGAAATAAAAATAAAGAAGTTCATTTTGTCTGGATCTCCCTAGTATTTATCAAACTTTGATTTCATATTTAGTCTCATTGACCTCACAGACAGATCATCAACACTCCTTAAATCATTGAGAAGGCAGAACAGATCAGCAATCTCAGAAAAAAATGCATTTGAAGTGACATAATGAGAACCCGAGATTCTCAAAGTCATTTCATAGAAATGCTCTAAAAACTTAACCAGATTATTGGCACACTCCCAGTTATAAAATTCAGGCACATTATCACCTAGGTTTGCTGTCAGAGAAGATTCATTCTCTTCATATGCTTTAAAAGTTTTCTCATAAATGCAAGCATATTTGAGCATCAGGTAAGTGGAATTCCAGCGGGTTGGCACATCAAGAGATAGAGCACACTTAGATTCAATGCCAAGCAAATCAGAAAATTCTTTGAATTTTCTTAATCTAGATGGGAAATTTCTTATGTATCTAACCACCTCCCTCACCCTTTTTATAGATGTGCTCAATTCTTTTAGGTCCTCATTAACAACCAAATTTAGAATATGAGCCATACACCTAACATGCACATATTTCACTTTAATGTTACTCAATCCCCAACTCAATAATTTTTTTTTTAAAAATGACATTGCACTATCATTGCATGCAGCATTATCAAGTGTCACAGTGAAAATAGTTTTCAATCCCCACTCAAGCAATGAGTTCTCTAGTGCCTTAGCAATATACTTACCCCGATGTGAAGAAACAGGCACAAATGCAATTATTTTCTTGTTAAGCTTCCACTCATTGTTAGTAATGCACATATAGTTGATTCTTTGGATAGAGGTCCAAGAATCAGTGGTTAGACAAACTCTTTGGCAGTTAGATTTGAAAAAAGATTTCAATTTCAGTATCTCTTCAACAAAGATGTTGAAGATATCCCTAGTGCAAGTCCACCTAGAGGGGATTTTAAAATGAGGGAATGCAACACTCATGAATTTTCTAAACCCATCCCCTTCCACAAATCTAACAGGCAACTCATCTGTTGCTATCATTTTGGCTAATGCTTGTCTAATCAACTCCTGGTCCAATTTCCAGGTTTCCATAACCCCCAAATTAGATGCAGAATCAGTAGCAGAAGCAGTGGGTCCAGGTTGAAAAGTTAAAAGTTGTTGCCTAGTTGACTTATCAGCTGAGTTTTTAGTGCAAGTAAGAACATGGTTCCTAAGGGATAAAGTGCCATATTTTTTTTATTCAGCACCAAAAGTAGCAGCACAGTATATGCATTTAGCTTTAACAACTGTTTCACCTTCTTTATTAGTTCAAAATGCTCCCAAGCTGCAGATCTGGTTTCCATCTGCTTCCATTTTTTTTCCACCACTCTACTTTAAAGCAGTGACATTTGATTGTTCAACAGAAGCATTAGGCTGCTGCTGAGTATTTTGGGACGCTTCCACCATATTTACAGGATCACCAGTAGCAGTTTTACTGCCACTGGCATCACCTGAAGGGTCCATCTACATATAAAGAAGAAGAACAGAAAAATATCACACAATCAACCAACTGTTGGAAGATAATGAACATAAATAAACAATAACAAATTAATAACCACAAACAACCAACTGTTGCTACAAAATTAATAGAAACACAAATTAATATTTAATTTCATAGCAACAGTTGGTTGATTGTGTTTAAGTTTAATACTTATATAAATAAATATAATATTTGTATATAAAAGTTATATTTATATGAAAATATATTTATAATAATATAAAATTATTTATAAAAAAATTTAATTTATTTTATAAATTAGAAAATAATAATCAAAATTTATATTAATATGGACAGAAGAAGCTTTAGAAAAATTATGAAATATTTAAAAGAAAATATATTATTATAAAAGAATTAAAGTTATATTATATAAGTTAAAACATTAATTTACTTATATAAACTATAAATATTATATACAGTTAAAAAAAACTATAAATATTATAAATTTATTTTTAAAATCTAATTTATAAAATATAATTTAAATTAAATATAAATATAATAAATATTATAAATTACTTTTTAAAATATAATTTATAAAATATAATTTAAATTAAATATATATAATTTACTTATATATATTTAATAATTTTTAAAAATCTTTTGTAAATAATAAAAAATGCAAAAAATTTTCAATAGTAAGCCAATATTGCACAAAAACCAAATCAAGAAGAAGATCACAAAAACCAAAATGTGTTTATCAACCAAAAATTGTATATTTAACAAAATATACCTTTGATTTCTTTTTCCTCTGAAGATCGAAGGGTTAGCAACGCACAGATGATTAGATCAATCAAATTTATTGCTTCCACCTTAAGGGAATGCGATTTTAATCACAGATCCAAACATGCAAACACAAAAAATCAACAAAAGTTAACTCCTTTTTACTTTTCAAAAACAAAATCTCTATGAAAATTCATAGATTTCATAGATCTGAGATTAGCATTTACCTTTGTGCTAAACCTTCAAATTTTTAACGGGAAAGAAAGAATCAAAGAACTATATACAACAACACTCAACAAAAACCAGTAACAGTTTGGGAAAGATCGAAGTTAGGTTGTTGTTTTTATAAATGGAAGGATTTATGATGATAATAGCTCTAGCAGAAAGAAGGGAACCAATGACTTCTCCATTTTAAGTGAAGTCTTGAAGGTTCCACCGTTCTAGAAACAACACAAGAAAGCAAGATGAGACAGAGATTGAAGCATAAGAATAGCATCAACACATTAAGGAAGGTGAGTAGACACTGAAAGATTAGGATTACTGGGTTAGAAATGGAGATCAGAGAAGACTGAAGATTCAAGAACCAGGAAGGGAGGCGGAGAGAACGAGGGAGGCAGAGAGTATTCTAGAATAGGGTTTGATCGATGTGGGGCAGGTGAGAAATGAGAGAGAGGAGTGAAAGCGATGTATTTATACCTAGGGTTAGATTTAGGGTTAGGATTAGAAATATAAACGGCGTCGTCTCTATTTTATATATATATATATATATATATATTAAATAACTTCGGAAATTCGGACGAGTTCGGGTGGAAGTGATCTTCCACTGAATCGAAAACCGAAATTTGTTTTTTACCCCACCCATCAATCGAACCGAGCCGATCTTCCATTTCTGCCGAATCGAGCTTTTTGTGCGGGTTGGATTTGGGTCGGAAATTCAGATACAAACGGATTCTGCACAACTCTAGTGTAAATCAATGTGGATGCTCTAAGTGGGTTGAAAACACTCCTATTAAGCTCTCTCTCCTGCTTTATTGTTTTATTTTTATTGGCAAAAAAAGTAATTAAATAAATAAACTCATGATGACTCTAGTTCCAAACTTCAGGATTATATAGTGCACGTTGTAATAAATAAAAATGAAAATGAAACGATAAATGAAATGATGGGTTTCGCAAGGGAAAATGACATGAATCCACTAAGCATGGGATTAGAGGAATGAAAAGACAGCCACCCTTCAAGTTGAAAGTTCAAAGAAAATACGAGTGAGTGGGTGGGTATCGCAGTCCCATGGCCCTTTCTATTTAATTTCACAATTCTTCCACCACAACCGCACCCTCTATAAAGTCAAAAATGTGCTTAATTTGGGTGTGGTGGGTAAGGCCCTAGTGGAGCTCTCTCTTTTTTTTTTTTTTTTTTTTTTCTTGTGGTTTGTCACGATAAATATTTTTTCAGATAATTTTTAACATATTTATCTTTCCCCGTTAATTTGATATATTTAATTTTTTAATAAATATTAATCTCAAAAATTAAACTTAAATAATTGAGAAAAGAAACATATTCAACCATTTAAACTTTTAAGTTAGTGCACTTCCTTTATTAATAATTGTGAAATAAAAAGATTTTTTTAATGATTAATATTTAATGGGATGACTTAACACTCACTCTCTCCTTTTTTTTTCTTGGGTTGATGAAAACAATATTAGTGGGCACCAAATGAGGAGACAAGGAGGAAGAGCCACCCAACTAAACTCAATAGTTTTCACAATTCAACAATGTGGAAAAGCTTTGCTTTCTTTTGATGGAAGATGTGTGCAGAAACCTTTTCAACACAAATTTCATGTAAGTTTTCTGTTTTTTTTTTTTCTTCAAAAAGTCCTTGTCTCCTCAGCTATGCATCAGGTAAATAGTGAAAAAAAAAAAAAAACATCATGGTAGTATACTGAACCTTGAAAGAAAGTGAAGTAGCAGTTACCCATCTAAAAATAGAATTTACCATAGAGAAGAGAAGTACATTGCTGAAATCTAAGAATGATTTTACTCAAATTTAGTACTGATTTAAAACATAATTACAGAAGTGACAAATGGCAATCTTTTGGGAATAAATTTTCTCTTCCTTTTCCCACAAAAAGAAACATGTCCAAACAAAGACCCTTTTCTTCCCCTCCCTTTCTTTGTTTAGGATAGAAACTGTCAGGACAAAAACCCAAAAGACTGTCACTTCCCACACTCTTTCCTAAATTCCCTTCCAAATCCCATGGAAAAAAAAAAACTCCCAAATTTTAGCACTAAAACAACTAAACCCTTTTCTTCTCATTCAATGAGTATCATGATTGTTCATAAATCATTAGGTAAGAGCATGGAAGATTGTATATACTAAAACTCACAATCTTCATCTGATATCATAGTTTCAGAGACAACTGTAGTATCATAGTTTCAGAGACTACACCAACAAAAGAACAAAAGCAACAAAGTTCATTGCATCATTTCTTTAATAAACAAGAAGAGGCCAAGAAATTAAACAACCTACATTTTTTTTTCTTTTAAATCATACTTCCCTCTTCCTCAAATTAGCACTCTCTATCATTAGATTTGTTACATTACATGTACTATGCATTACATTGAATATGCTTTCTACCCAAATTACACATATCCACCCTTTAACACCTCCCATCATTAAGAAGTAACAATTCAAAAAAAGAAAAAAGATTAACAAAAGACCTAACCAAGTTAATCCTTGATTAATAACAAATTAATATAGTAAACATATACTAAACAGAAGAAAAGGAAAAAAAAAAACTATCCCAGACCCAACACCTACCTTGAATTGCCAGCGCCACCATGATGAAACCCACCTGAGCCGTACATGTGTCCTTGATGATGATGCCCCATCATCATCATCCCACCATACATCCCTCCACCACCACCACCATTAAACCCTCCTCCTCCTCCTCCTGAACTAACCCCACCACCAGACCCACCACCGCCAGCGGCAGCTCCACCGCCGCCGGACCCACCAGCACCATCTTTCTCTCCTGGTCTACCCATAGAAGTCTTTTCCCCTTCCATCTCTCTGTACTTTTGCAAATAAATCTTTAAAGGCTCGACGTATTCTTCAAACCCAAGTGTCGTCATAGCCCAAAGTAAATCGTCACCGTTGATTGTCTTCCGCTTTTCACGCTGACACTTGTCAGAAGCTTCACCTGTAATAAAGCTTATAAATTCGGACACGCACTCTTGCACTGTCTCCTTCGCATCTTTCGAGATCTTTGCGTTCGCCGGCAAAGCTTTCTTCATTATTCTACTAACGTTAGCAATTGGCAGAAACCTGTCCTGTTCCCGCGCTGACAGTTCGCTGTGCGCGTTATTGTTGTTATGTCCTCCTGATTCATTGTCCGAATCCGCCATTAACGGACCTTAATTGAATTAGATCTCTACAGATTAAAAAAAAAAGGTTTAAGGGATTAGAGTGTAAGGGCAAATCGGGAAAACGAAGAAAAAAATTCGCCGGCAAAGTTGCAGAAGCAGACGGAGAGAAAGGGAGGGGGAGAGAGAGAGGATGGTGGGTGCGAAGAAAAGGAGGAGGTGATAAGGTCCGTTGGATTAGAGGGGTAATAAGGTATTCGGTATGACACGTGGATTATTGTAGGCCGTTTATTTGTCGATAAGAGGGGAATGACGTGGGTGATTGAGGAGGGTTGGATTGAAAGTGGGGCTCAGTCAGTTTGGACGGTGAATGAAGTGGACACGTAGTAAAGTAAGGTTGCTGTTGGATATATTGGAGATTCTTTAGGCGGCTGCTGCGGCTTGGCTTGGCTATGGATTGTCTTCGCTTCCAGCTGACACTTGTTTTTTTTTTTTCGAATGTGTCTTTTTGTGCCGTTGGATCATGCATATCTCATCATTCTCAATTTGTCGGCAAAAAATTGTTTTTGTAGTTGTAGACGTAGTAGGAGCTAGGGGTATGCAAAACCTAACCGACCTAAAATTCGGTCCGAAATCGAATCGAATTAAGTCGGTTCTGTTTTAATTTTGAGATTTTTTAAATTTCGAGCGGAATCCGAATTCTACCGAAAATCAAATTTTATTATATTATATATATTTTTGTTTTAGCAATATAATTGGTTTAGCAAAGTGGTAGAGGCGATAAATTTATATTTAAACGTCAACGCATTATTGAGGGTCGAGCCTGGGTCTCCAAGGAGAAGGGGTGCACGCTTTAATCGTTCTAGATACTGCAGTAGCTTTGTTTTTTAGTTTCCTTTATTTTATTTAATATTATTCGGTTAACCCGAAAACCGACGGATACCGACCAAAATAACTTCAATTGGGGTCAGTTTGGGATTTTGAAAAAAATCAAACCAAACCCGACCTGAACCCGCCCGATGCACAGCCCTAGTAGGAGCATCTCTCTTTTATGCCATAAGAAATTGAAAAATTCTTACCTACACCTGAAGTATGATCCCACTTATAAATTAAACCGATAAATAAGACATATTTAAGAAAATGGATCCTATTTTATTCCTTTAATATTGCTCCCAATGTTAATTAATATTTATTTTTTTGAAATTTTAATTTCTTTGATTTTTTTTAAATCTAAAATTTAAGGTGCACTAGGGTGAACCCGTCATACAATAATTTAAATACATATAGTTTGTAAATAATTTTTTTTATTTTTTTTATTTTTTTAATAATGTAATTATAAAAAAATAGAGGCATAATTAACATTAAGGGCAATAACAGAGGAATAAAATGGGGCACACTTTTTAAAATGTCTTTTATTTATTGGTTTGGTGTACAAGTAAGGCCAAGCTCCAGTTATAAGTAAGAATTTTTCTAAAAAATTAAGGATTAACTAGTCGTAAATCCGTGCAATGTGTGACTGTAAAATAAAATAATAAAATAAATAATTGAAATAGAATAATAACTAAATAAATTAAAAATAAAATATATCACATTAAATCTATTTTCTTTAATTTTTATTGCTATATTTTTTTAGTTATAATAAGATTTGTTTTTAAAATTATTATATTAGCATTGAAGTATGTATAATAGTGTTTTAGTTAAAAAATATAATATTAAGTAATTTCTGTAATTTTTTTTTTAAAAAATTTAATGGTTTAGAAAAAATATTTTGAATATTTTAACGTAGAAAAAAAATGTAATATTTAAATACTTTTAGAATTTAAGTAGTATTGAAATGTGTATAAAAGTGTATTAGTTAAAAAAATAATACTAAATAACTATAGTAAATATTTTATTTTTAATAAAAAAAATTAGGATGTTTGATACATTAGTTTTTAGAGTGAATACTCAAATGTGAAAGTGGACACTTGTCAAATTTTTGGCTTAATGACTTTAGAGCTCAAGATTTAATATATACTAGTCGTGAATTCTGTACAACTAGTCGTGAATTCGCGCTTTGCGCGGATTATAAATAATATATATATTTTAAAATAAATAATTAAATAATTATAATAAATTAAAAACAACAAATTAATCAAATAAAAAAGTTAGAATTTATTAATTTTTTATTAAGAGTGCATGTTATTTCTAATATACACACTAATACTAATTATTGAATAAATGAAATAAAATAAATATAGAAAATGGGTAAAAATTACATATTTTTTTTTTTAGGTTAAAAAAAGTGTTTTTATTTGAATATAACAGAATGTTTCAGTTAAAATAAAAAAACATTATTTTTTTGCGGAAATGAAGAGTAATGGTTTAAATATAATTAAATTAAAGTATTTTATATTAAATAAAACATGTGTATTTTGATAAAAATGATTTTTTAAATTTTTTTATAGAAAAATATTTTGAATTTTAATAATTGAACACAGAAGATTTTAGGAGTTAATATTGAATTATGAAGAGGAACACTTGTCAAATTTATGGCTTGATAAATTAAAAATAAAATATGTCATATTAATTTTATTTTCTTTAATTTTTGTTACCATAAGTTTTTAATTATAATAAAATTATTAGATTAGTATCATAATATGTAACATCCCTGACCCAAACCATAAGCATTTCATTTAAAATTGTATGCATTGTATTTACATACAATATGTTAATAGAATTTAAATATAAGTTAGCATATTTGGATATGGCTATAGACATTTGTGTCAATGCATATAG
>CATIWK010732651.1:0-10031 GCA_949634005.1 Mallotus japonicus
ATTAGTAACAATATATATCATCATAAATTAATAAGCACCTCATTCTTATATTTAATTTTGTTATCATCAGCATTTAAATTTTAACTACTTTCAATTTTAATATAATATTTATATAAAATTTTAACTTTAATACTTGAAAAAATTTTAATTTAATAATTATCATAACAACCATAAAAAATAGGGTTTTTCTGAGGACTTTTCTCTGAAAAGTCCCAACCTTACGTACCCTGCCATCTTTTATTCAAGCGTCGGCAGCCCTGGCCACCATGGATATTCTCAGTCACTCAGAGATATTTGTTCCTCGCACCATATTGCCCGCATCTAATTAACCTTCCTATGCCAACGCAGTAAAGGCTTCAACAATCCTGGAAATAGCAGATATCACTCCAATGAACAAAGGTGGTTACGTTGCTATAAAAATAAACCAGCAGATCTATGAACAGCAATTATCCCTCTGTCAGAATGCTTTGATTGCCAGAATCATGCTTGCGAAAGGTGAATCGCCTTGGAAGCTGTCAGACCTTAAACAAAAACTCATAAAAGTTTGGGGATTATCCTCTTCATGGAGGCTCGTCTCTTTAGGGTGAGGGTTTTACCAAGTCCTTCTCAATTCGGCTGAAGAAAAAAACTCTATATGGGGTCGCAGATCAGTTGTCCTAAAACCTAGAATTCTACGTCTTCAACATTGGGCATCGGATTTCGATACCTCTGCATAAAAATCTACCTCTACTCAACTTTGGGTTTGCTTTTACAAGCTTCCATGAGAGTATTGGCATCCAAAGCTATTGGCCTCAATTGCACAGGGAATTGGCGTTCCCCTTAAAATAGATAATGCTACTTTGAACGGTGATTTCGGCCATTATGCCCATATTTTAATTGATGTTGATGTATCAAAACGATTGTATGAAAATCTCCTTATTGAGAGAATTGGCAAAAGTTTTTTTATTGACATAGTTTATGAAAATTTTCCATCTTTCTGTAATATTTGCACTAACATTGGGCATACTCCTCAGGAATGCCATTTAGCCAAGAATCCTTTTATTCCTAGATTCAAGCCGACTAAAGCTGATGACAAAATGCCACCTCAGAAGCAAATATGGCGACAGAAGTCATTACCTGTTAATGTCCCAACCTCTAACGCCTTTGCTGCGTTGCAAACTGATGTCGCCATACATACTGATGTTGATAATCACTAATCTTTTGCTGATCATCAAAATCAACTGCTGCTTGTGCCGAAAAATGCTGATGCGTTGAAGGATTTAGCAGATATTTGTGCTCTGGCCAGCTCCTTAACTGTCATTCCTAGTGCATCGCAGGATTGTATAGCTGCTCTGACAGATTTTTATGAGGTTGGTTCTCCTCCTCCACACGATACAGCAGCTATTGTCAACACACTTGTCACTTCGGAGCATGATCTTCAGGATAATCAGGATATTGAGGGTCCTATAAATGCAACAATGGAAGTGCGTTCATGGGCAGATGAGGCGGAATTAGAAGATGAACAGTGGACCGCTGTCAAAAAGAAGAGCATTTAGTCAAAAGAGAAATTCAAAGTCACTCTTTCCAAGAGGGTGGCTAAGAAACCCGACAAGTTGAATCTATGAAGCTCCTTTTCTGGAATTGTAGAGGCTTGGGAAACTTAAATACCCAACGCATTCTTGCTTCCTTTTGTAGAAGGTATTCTCCTGATTTTTTGTGTCTAGCTGAGCCTATGATTGCTTTCACTTCTATATCACAATCATTCTGGGATGGTTTGGATTTAATTTTGCTGGCTTCTAAAGATCGTCCTTTGCCTACAATTTGGGTTCTCAAAAAACGACATTTTCCTTCTCCAACTTCAATGCACATTCATGATCAACATATCTCTTTTGACATTCAGGTTTCTAATGTTTGTCAGCGTATTTCATTTGTTTATGGTAGCGTTTGGAGCAATTGAAGAATGCATCTTTAGTCTAATCTCTATAATCTTTCCACCAATTCTTCTATTAATTGGTGTGTTATCGGGGATTTTAACTCAGTTCTGGGTGCCCATGAGAAGACAGGTAGACCCTCGGCTCTGAGTCCATGCCGTGATTTTAAGACTTTTATGGATGATTGTTTACTTTTTGATATTCCTTCTCACGGGGCTGCTTTTACTTAGTCAAATGGGAGACATGGTAGGCATCAAATTGAATGCAAATAGGATCGAGCCCTTGCTAATATGGAATTCTTTTCTTTTTGGAAAGAGATTTCTTGTGCTGTCCTCCCACGGCATCACTCAGATCATAGTCCTTTTACTTCTTAGATGTGAGGTTTCTGACATGGTGATATCCCGGTTCCGTTTTAAGGCTATATGGGTTACCCATCCACAGTTGAGAGAGTTTATCTTGCAGAATTGGCATTCCATTTAGACTGTGACCACCCCATGCAGCTTCTTGGAAGTAAATTGAAGAGGCTTTGTTTTGCTCTTCAGCTCTGGAATAGGGATGTTTTTGGAAATTTACAGTATAATATTAATCATGCCTCTTTACAATTGCAAGTTCAAGTCAAAATTTCTCTTAAGGGGTTTAATGATGATCTTCATTCGAAGGAGATACAGGCTCATAGGGAATTAGACTTTTATCTTAAGCAGCAGGAAATTTTCTTTAAGGAGCGTAGCAGGACCAAGTGGCTTGCTGCTGGTGATCGAAATTCCTCTTTCTTTCACCAAAAATTCATTCGACATAAAGCGAATTATGGGATTCACCATCTCAAAGTTAATGGGGACATTACCAACAATAAGGAAGATATTGAGCAGCACATTCTTCTTTTTTACCAAAATCTTTTTTGGGGAGACAGCTCTGTTTCTTCTAACATTGAGCTCGTTAAGGAATTTATTCCTTTGTCAGTTTCTGATGAGGATAATGGGTCCCTACTTCAATGTCCATCTCAAGATGAGATCAAAGCTACAGTTTTTGCTATGGATGCCCAAAGTGCTCCAGGACCGGATGGATATACAGGTATTTTTTACAAAACCTACTGGGATATTGTTGCTTCTAGCATTATGATTTTAATCCCCAAGGTTTATGAGGCCATTGCTATTGAACAATTTCGACCAATTGTTCTCAGTAATTTTTGTTTTAAAATTATTACAAAAATCATGGCTGATCATCTTGCCTCTATTGCTGCTAGAATTATTTCCTCTAACTAGTTTGGTTTCATTCAAGGAAGACATATTTCTGATTGTATTATAGGGGCCTCAGAGGGAGTTAATCTTTTAAATAAATCTTGTTTTGGTGGGAATATGGTTTTAAAAGTTGACATTCGCAAAGCATTCGACACTATGGATTGGAATTTTATTTTGGATGTGTTGGAAGCTTTTGGTTTCTCTTTGAGGTTTAGAGACTGGATTCTTGCTTTGTTTGCCTCTTCTCGGCTTTCAATAATGATCAATGGTAAGCTTCATGGCTATTTTAATTACTCTAGAGGAGTAAGGCAAGGGGACCCCCTTTCTCCTCTTCTTTTTTGCATTGCAGAAGATTTCCTTAGTCGGCTTTTTTCCTCCAAGGTGATGAATGGTGAGCTTATTCCAATGCAATATACTAGATTCTCTGCTTTTCCCTCTTACTTTCTTTATATAGATGACATCCTGATTTTTTCCAAGGCTTTAGTAAAAAATGTTAGAGCCATCTCTAATGTTTTCAGGATTTATGGACAACTTTCTGGTCAAATTGTTAATTGGTCAAAATCTAAGATTTTCTTTGGGGATGGTATTAATGCGAGAAGGATTTCTAATTTATAGCAGTTGGCGGGTATGATTAGAGGGCGCCTTCCTTTCAATTATCTAGGGGTGCCTCTTTTTATTGGTTCTCCAAAATGACGTTGGTTGAAGCCCATTGCAGATAAAATCTATAATAAATTTTCTGAATGGAAAGGAAGTACTCTCTGTATGGCTGGTAGGTTAACTCTTATTCAGTCTGTTGTTAATAGTTCCTTGCTTCATTCTTTTGTAGTTTACAATTATCCTCAGTCTCTCATTCGGCATTTAGAGAAGTGTATGAGAAATTTTCTTTGGTTGGGTTCTATTGATTCTAGGAAGTTGGTTTCAGTTCCTTGGAAATTCACTTGTCTTCCTATTAAAAAGGGGGGTATAGGAATTAAGTAACTTAAATTCCTTAATGATGCAATGCTTAGCAAAGCAGCTTGGAAGTTAATTGCAGGAAGGGATTACCCTATGGTAACTCTTAAGCAGAGATTTCTTAATATTTCGGGCACCCCAAAATTATCTTATATCCAATCTTCTGTTTGGCATTCTCTCAAGACCATCTATTTGCAGCTCCACACTGAAATTCTTTGGTTTATCTCCTCCAACAGTCAGCTCAATTTTTGGACAGACGAATAGATCATTCCAACTGTTGCCAATCAATTGCGCATTCCGGATTCTGAGCAAAGGCACTTGTTTGACTCAGTTTCGTCTTTTATTGATCATGGTTCTTGGAATCTTTCTACCATTGATAATGAGGTGGTAAAGTCTAATATTGCTGTTATTCCTTTCATTGATTATTGCGTTTGGACTCGGCATAGAGATGGGATTCTAAAAGTTAAAAGTATGTATAATTTTTTGAGATTTTCACATCATTTAGTTCCTTAGGCTTCTTTTATTTGGAAGGAGTTTTTACCTCAATCAAGAAGCGTAATTTACTAGCAAGCCATTCTCCACTATCTTCCAACTGACGAGAATTTGCGGAGCAAAGGCATGATTTTCTCTTCTTGTTGTAGCTTATGCTTAGTTCATGAGGAATTAAATGATCACTTGTTCACATCTTGTGTTTTTTTCGCTACTATTTGGCATGCTGTTTCTCTTTTATTTGGTAAAAGGATTGACACTTCAGGCTCTCTGCTACATCTAATTCTTAACGCCAAACAGCATTCTTTTAGTTCGCAGATTGCTGCGCTATGGAATATAGCAATTGTGCAAGGCGTTTGGATCATCTGGCGCACGCAATGAAGCTATTTTTGATGGTCAGATGCCAAATATCCATACTTCCCTTCGTACTTTGTGGTCCTTGATTCGGGAAGCTGATTTTTTCAAGCATGGTTTCATGCATAATTCTATTGATGATCGACGTATCCTGCGCATTCTGAATATTGCAGGTATTCCAGGTAAAGCTCCATCTATTCTGTCTATCACTTGGAACCCACCTCCTTGCAGCTGGTTAAAGGTAAATATGGATGGCTCTGCTCTTAGTGCTCCGGGTAATGCTGGCTATAGCGGTATTTTTCGCACATCTAGGGGTTTCCCATGAGGATCTTTTGCCTTCAGTATTGGCATTAATTTCGCGTTCTTGGCTGAGCTTCATGCAGCAATCAAGGTTGTTCACATCGCCTAGTCTAAGGGATGGCACAACTTATGGCTTGAGTGTGACTCTGCCTATGTTGTTCACTTGTTCCGATCCAAGTCTAAGCATGTCCCATGGGAAGTTAAACTTCAATGGCATAATTGCCTTTCTTATACTTCTCCAATGAATCTTCCGTGTTTCTCATCTCTATCGAGAAGGAAACTCTTGTGCTGATCTCCTAGCAAAGCATGGTTCTTCGAATATTGTTTTTTCTTAGTGGGACTCATGTCCTGATTTTCTTAATGATGCTGTTTGTAGAGATTTTAGTAGGCAGATGGCTTTTTGGTTTTGTTAAGCCCTTTGAGGCTGTTGCCTTTTTTTTTGGTTTTGTATTGACATTATTATTTTAATTTTAATTTATTTTTGGACAATAGAAAAATGATACAAACGCTAAGAGGATGTCAACCTAGTTGAGATGCTCGGGTGTGTTTCCTGATTTCTAGACTCCAATCTTTTACTTAAAAAAAAACTAAAAAATATTATAAAAAGTATATAAAATTATATTTACAAATAAATTATACCTTTAATGGTCATTTGACATACAAACAGCAACATGTCACAAAACTTTACCAAACACTTCATATTTATCAGCTAACAGCTATTAGTTGTTGTAAACAGCTAAATCAAATAGGCCCTAAGAGAAAGTGGAGCCCACTAATTTTAATACGTACCCAATTAGCCTGAAACATTTATTTGATAGCCATTATCAAAGTTTGAAGACTAAATTGTGAAAAAATATATTTAAATAGAGAAAAATAAAAAGTTTACATACCATTTTTATAATTTTTCTAATTATTTATTAAAAATTTATTCAATTTAATTGGGTATATATTTCCATCCCATAAAGATTCAAAAAAAAATTTTAAGATAGACCTTTGCCGCCCTTCGAGATACCGGATACTGGGCGATTTGTACTAAAAATAAATTTTTTTTTTCATTCTAAGTTCTCAGATGAGGTGGTTAATTCCCAACACCACAAGGGGGGAGAGCCAGGTTTGAACCCTGGTCTCTACAACCGAATGTCCACACCTTTTGCCACTTGGGCTACTCATGGGGGACTACTAAAAATAAAATTTAAAACTATAAATGAAGCTATAGTCTCATTGAGAAAGGCTCAAAATAATTAAAATTGCAAATTTTCAAAATATTTTTCTTTGTTACACATAATAATCATTGAAACGTTGCAAAAGAAAGCGTTGGCCAAAGAGGAACGGTATGCTTTAGCATTACACTTGCAACTTTTTACTTTTTCTTCTTCTTTTGCTTTATTAAATGGCAAAGGAATATTCCTTTGCTTCAGCATTATATGACGTTGTTCTTCACTTCTTTTTTTTTTACAGCACTACCCATTCAAGTGAGGTGTGTTTCAATACTATTCTTTGTTTACATAATCCAGATTTATGTTCGTTTTTTCTATTTCTTTGTTTCATCTCCAAATATATACATGATTTGCATTATCAGCATTCTTGTTTTCACGAATATTGTAACCTTTTTTAATTATTATTATGGGGTAATGAGTAATATTTTTGTTTACTAGTCACCAGGTAGGGCTTAACCAGGCAAGTTAATGAAATGGCAGGGCAAGCACTTCAACTCATTCATCTGTAGAGCTGACAATTGACACTCTTGATAACTTGGATCTTAGCTTCCAAGATGCGGTTTGTATCTATAGTGAGCCTTCTGCATTCCGCCAAATCAACCCTCAAGCCTACACTCCTCAGGTAATATCTATAGGCCCTATTCACCATGACAACAAAAGTCTTCAGGCTATGGAAATTCAGAAAAATAGATTTTTGAAAGGATTTTGCAAACAAAACTTGACAAGTGGAAGCAATCATGAGAAAAATAAAGAAAAAGAGATTCTGAAAGAAATTGCAACTGATCTTCTTAACAAAATTAATGAGAAAGAAATATAGTGCTGTTATGCAGATAATTTTGAATTTTACAGCACTAAGTTTGTTAATATGATTATGTTGGATAATGTCTTCATTCTTGAGCTCTTCTTGAGATATCACGAAGACAAAGAAAATCCGAAGGATTTTATAACCCTGGCTGAGTATTGATGTGCAAAAAGATTTGGTTTTTCTTGAGAATCAGCTGCCTTTCTCAATTCTTGAGAAACTATACAACTTTGCCAAACCAAAGTTGGTTAATGGAAATGTTTCCCCACCTTTTCGTGACCTTACCTGTAATTATTTCTCCTATTTCAAGCCTAAAAATGCAAATATACCAACTAATGCGAGAATATTGCACTTCACCGATTTGGTTAGGCACTTTGGGACATTCAATCTGAAGTAATGATGAGAATGACGAGAACTTGTATATTCATAATGACCAAATGGTACAAGTTTATATATACAATTATAGATATAAACAAGATAATAGAAGCTAACAAATAGATAGAGTTACATTGAGATACAAATTCTATGCTATTATCTTATCACCCTGCCTCAAGTTGTATGGGGATGGAAGACCTAGACAACTTGCTTCGAAGACGATTGAACTGAGGCTTTGGTAAGGACTTGGTATGAATGTCTGTTATTTTATCATTAGAACTGAGATAGCAGACCCGCATTGAATTACTTGTTACTTTGTCATGAACGAAATGAAAATCAATTTCAAGGTGCTTTGAACGGGAGTGAAAGATGGGTGTAGATGTTAAATAAGTCGCACTGAGATTGTCACACCACAAATTTGGTTTGCCAAAAGATAGATGAAGTTCTTTGAGTAAGGAACATTGCCAATGAAGCTCATTTGTGGTATGTGCGAGAGCCCGATACTCAACCTTAGTGGACGATTAGGACACTGTGCATTGCTTTCTTGTACCCCATGTGATAAGATTAGTGCCGACATATATAGAGAAACCAGTGGTTGATTTTCTGTCATCGAGGTCACCACCCCAATCTGCATCACTATATGCTGAAATAGCAAAATGGGAAGAGGGTCGAATGTGTAAGCCATGATTCACAGTTCCTTTTAAGTAGCGCAAGATGCGCTTCACTGCCAACCAATGATCAGTCGTGGGAGCATGCATATACTATGAGACTTTATTTATCGAATAAGAAATGTCTGGTCTATTAACACAGACATATTGAAGGCCACCCGCTATACTTCGGTAAAAAGAGGGGTCAGAGTATGCTATTCCCTTTACAGTAAATTTGAAACTGGTGGATGATGGAGTGGTGACCGAATTGGCTGTAAGCATATTTGTCTTCTTTAATAATTCTTGGACATATTTGGCTTGGTGTAAGAGCAAACCCGAATGTCCTTTGGCAACCTCTAGCCCCAAAAAAATAATGAATTTCACTAAGGTCTTTAATTGCAAAGCTTTATTAAAGAGATTGAACAATAGTTGACATGAGTTTCGAATCACTCCCTGTGAGCAATATATCATCTACATATATAAGACAATAGAGATGAACTGACCCATGATGATAATGATATAAGGAACTATCTGTTTTTGAAATTCGTAAACCCAATTTTAGAAGACAATTGGTGAGGCACTTGAACCATTGTCGTGGGGCCTGCAAACATAGATGGACTTCTTGAGGCTGCAAACATGTGTGGGAAATAAGGGATGAACGTAACCTTGAGGTTGTTTCATAAACACCTCCTCATCTAATGCTCTATGTAAGAAGGTGTTTGATACATCAAGTTGCTTCACTTGCCAACCAAAAGATAGTGCCATGGACAAGATGAGACGAATAGTTGAATGTTTGACAACAGGACTAAACATCTCAGTGAAGTCTATTCTGGGTCTTTGCTGATACCCTTTGGCCACTAACCTGGCCTTGTAACGATTAATAGCACCATTAGGTTTTCGTTTAATATGAAAAACCCATTTTGATCTAACCAAATTTTGTGTCGGTGTAGATGGTACCAACTCCCATGTGTTGTTCTTTAGCATTGCATCGTATTCTTCAGTCATGGCTTGACGCCAATGAGGGCAGCGAACAACTTGGGTATAGCAAGATGGTTCGGTGTCTTTGTAAAAAGAAGAGAGAAAGTGGGGAAAGTTTATGATCATTATAGGGCCTTAGCCAAGGATAACAAAGGCACCCAAACGTGTGCATTTGCAGATAATCAGGACTTTTATGGAATAAGGTGGTGAAAGGGTTGTTCTTTTTTAAGTTTGGAGTGGGTAGGCGATTAATGATGTAAATGGTAGTGGCAAAGGAATGGGTCCAATAGTTAGTGGGCACATGAGAATGATGTAATAAGGACAAGGCAGTTTCAACAACGTGTCTATGTTTGTGAAAGAGCCCTAGGGGGGGGGGGGGGTGAATAGGGCTATTGAATAAAAATTGAAATTAAAAATAATTCTTTGTAAGAATTGAAAGAATGTTGAGAAGGAAGAATGATGAACACAAGAATTTAAGGAGTTCAGATTCTCAACAATCCTACGTCTCCACCTAACTTATCCCTAAGTTAGGATTTTCAATCTCGCCCAATCTTACTCATAAGATAGAGATTACACAAGAGTTTTATGGCTCACTCTTACAACCTTACAACATGCGTTTTCAAGGCTCACTCAAAAAAACCAAATCCCAAGTGTTTTAATGGACAACACTTAAACCAATTCCTTTAGAAATAAATCTCACTTCCCTTCTAATCTATCCCAAGATTTAAGATGAAGTAGAAATTCTATTTCTAACACACAACCAACTCTCACAA
>CATIWK010732707.1:0-10001 GCA_949634005.1 Mallotus japonicus
ATGGTTGGGATGAGCTAGATGAGTTCCATCATTGTAAATCACAAAACTATAAAGCAGCAGAAGCTGCACAAGAACATAAGCTTTAGCCATCACAGGGCAAAGCACGTTTTCTCTACTGGTTGAGAGAAACCAGAGAGCACATAATCAAAGCCTAACGGCTTTGTTTAACTTTTTGGGTTATTTAACCCAAAAATATTTCAATTTTGTCATTTTACCTTAATTTTTAGAGAGTGAACTAAACATCCTAGTTTAAGCAAGGGAAGCATATTAAATAACAATTCCAATTATATATTTTTTCTTTTTTCTCTCTCTCCTCCTTTATTAAAATTAAATAACCACCGTCAATCAAAACTACCATAACTTACAACCACCACCATTGACATTACCCATTAGCACCACTACTACCGAAAATCACCATCACCACCGCAAAAATCACTATTGCCTAAAACCACCATCACCACCTCCTAATAAATCACTACCTCCTAAAATCACCATGACCACTTCAAAAATCACTATTGAAATAAGAGAGTGTAGTGCGCTCTCCTCTTTTAATTAGATTTTGGGGTAAATGGCCAAAATTGAAATATTTTTAGGTGAAATAACTCAAAAAGTTAATTTTGGTGTTAATTGTACCTTAAATGATAGTTTAGCAGCAAATTGTGACTTTAGCCGTAACTATTGTGGATACAGGCAAATAATTGGAGTAGGAAGACTTGTCAAAGTCATTGCGTGTGTCTTCAACACTTTCACTAAGCTAATCACAGATCTAACTTGGCCATCAATCCCACAGAATCCTTTCTCGAAAAAAAATTTAACGATGGAAATCACGGCAGTACTGGTGTTTCCACTAGTTGTAGCTGCTCTTCAAGTGCTGATCACTAAGTTAACTTCTCGGGAGTTCTGCCAGTTGTTCAAGAGACGGGGACTTGAACTAACACAGTTGACCGAGCTAAAGTTTCTACTACTGACCATCGCTGCAGTGGTGACTGATGCAGAGGAGAAGGAAATTACAAACCCGTCAGTGAACTTGTGGGTGGACGAGCTTAAAGAAGCTGTTCATGAAGCAGAAGATGTGCTGGATGAGATTTTCACCAACAGAAATCAGAACCATGCCTCTAATCCTGATCTGAAGAAGCAAGTAGAAGATATCATTTCCCGCCTGAAATCTATAGCTGCCCAAAAAGACATTCTTGGCTTAAAAGGGCTTGAAGGGAAAACATCATCGAGGGTGGCATCAACTTCTTTGGTGAGTGAACCTGAATTGTTTGGTAGAGAAAGTGATAAAAGAGAAATTCTTGAATTTATATCGCCAGATAATGTAACTGGGAATGCAACCAAGGCGAATAACAGTACAACTTATGTGCCAATTGATAATGGTCATGCTCTCGGAGAAAATGTGGACGGAGCCCTGACAAAAAATGCGAATGGAGCCCTCCTCCTAGTGCATGATAATCGAGTTGCAGGTGCTGCTGATCAACCAGCTGCAAATGATAAGGATGTCCCAGTCCCAGCAGAGGAAAATCAACCAGCTGCGAATGGTAAGGATGTCCCATTGCTCGCAATTGTTGGGATGCCTGGAATTGGCAAAACAGCCCTTGCTCAACATTTGTTCAATTTCTGGAAGGTGACGAAAAATTTTGATGCGAGAGCATGGGTTCATGTATCGAAGGAATTTAATGTTTTCAAAATAACCCAAATTATTTATGCTCAACTTACTTGTAGTTCTTTCACAAAAGAAAAAAATATTTCTTGTGTACTGGAACTGAATACAGTTCAGGTCAGTCCACAAGCAGCCCAAACTTGTGACTTGAATACGCTCCAGGTCCGCATACAAGAGGCTTTGAGGGGTAAAAAATTTCTACTTGTTCTCGATGACGTTTGGAACGAAAATTTTGATGATTGGGATGTTCTGAAGAGGCCATTTCAAGATGTTGCCCCTGAGAGTAGAATTATTTTGACAAGTTGTAGCAGCAAAGTTGCATCAACATTCCGTGCTGCTCCCATTCATCATCTACCTTTTTTGTCTGGTGAAGATTGCTGGTCCTTATTTACTAGGCATGCATGTAGGCCTGGAATAGACTCTGAACATCCAGAAATGAAAGAGAAAGTACTGAACAAGTGTGGTGGCTTGCCTTTAGCTGCGAAAGCACTTGGGGCGCTCTTGTACACTCAAGCAGAACTCGATGAATGGGATGGTGTACTGAATAGCGAAATATGGAATCTTACAAGTAATAAGTGCAACATACTTCCAGTTTTAAGACTGAGCTACTATCACCTTCCTCCTCAACTTAAACACTGCTTTGCTTATTGCTCTATATTTCCAAAGGGATATCAAATTGAAAAGCAGCATTTGGTTCGTTTATGGATGGCACAAGGTTTGCTGGCGCAGCACAAGAATAAAAGAAGAGAAGAGCTCGGCGATGAGTGCTTCCACGAACTGTTATCAAGGTCCTTCTTTCAACAAATTGGCAGCAATGAGAAACCATATTTCATAATGCATGACCTTTTCAACGATTTGGCCAGAGACGTAGCTGGAGAATTTTGTTCTAGCATCGAAGAAGGCAATGCAAATAATGTCATGGAAAAGATTCGCCATTTGTCATTTTTAGCCGACAAATATGATGTTCCTGATAAGTTCGAATCCTTCAATAATTTGCGGACATTCTTGCCATTGATACGGCAATCTGTATCTTCTCAACAAATTCGTGTTTTGAGTGATTTTGCTTTAAGCGGTTTGTTGGAAACATCAGGTAATTTGCGTGTCCTATCATTGTCGCCATATAAAATCCATAAATTACATGAGTCTATTGGCAAATTAAAATATCTTCGCTACTTGGATCTTTCTCAAAGTTTAATTACTGCCTTACCGAAATCCATTTGTTCTTTGTACAATTTGGAGACATTGTTGTTGCTAGAATGTCGTCAGCTCGAAAAGTTGCCTGATGATATGAAGAATCTTATCAATTTACAGCACCTTAACATTAAGAAAACTAGGTTAAAGAAGATGCCACCGGGATTTGGTGAACTGAAGAAGCTCAATGTGTTGACTGATTTTGTTGTGGGAGAAGGGGGTGCAAGCATTAGCGAGTTGGAAAAGCTTTCTGAACTTGGAGGAGCACTTAACATACTGAACCTGGAGAAGGTTGATAGTACACAGGCTGCAGGTGCCAATTTGAAGGGGAAAAAGTATCTTGTTGAATTTGTTTTTGTGTGGACAGCAGGTATTAATCGCAATGCTGACGACGAAGAAAAGGTGCTTCATGAGTTAAAGCCTCATAAGAAGTTGAAGAAGCTCACTATAAAAAATTACAGCGGACAGATGTTTCCGGAATGGTTGGGGGATGCCTCATTCTCCAAAATGGTGTATTTGCATCTTGTTGGTTGTGAAAATTGTCCATTCTTACCTTCACTTGGGCAGCTATCATCTCTCAAAGAACTTCATGTTGAAAAAATGTGTAAAGTAATAACAGTAGATTTTGAATTCTGCCAGAGTACTTCATTCAAATCCCTGCAAACTGCAAAGTTTGAGAACATGCCGAATTGGGAGGTTTGGTTACCTTTCACAGACCAACAACTCCCTAACCTCGAAAACCTCCATTTGCTTAATTGCCCAAAGCTGACTGGAAACCTACCCAAACACCTTCATTCCTTGAAGTTCCTTCGAATTCATGAATGTAAAAGATTGCAATTGGAGTTCCTGCATCAGGACACAGATCACCAGTACAAGGCGCTAAAGAATCTTGACATAAGGCAGAACTCTGATCCTCTCGTGTCCTTTGCATTAGGATACTTTACCAATCTTCAACAACTTCGTCTCAAGGATTGCAGTCATGTAAAAATTTGTGAGACTTTGGCTAACAGTCTGAATTTTCTTGAATTGTTGGAGATTCAAAACTGCTCTGAAATGGCATTTTCTCCTGGAAGAACTTTGCCTACGCCTAGTTTGGTCCGGCTTTCAGTCTCAAATTGCCATAATGTCGAAGCAATGCTAGAACAGGTGCTCAACTTTGGCTCTCTTCAAGAATTAACGATCTCTCATTGTCCTGAACTGGTGGGGATTGGTGATTATTCTCTTCCAGCCAATCTTACCACACTAAAGATATCTGACTGTCCGAAGCTTGTCTCATTTCCAGTAGTCGGTCTGCCTGTCAACCTTAAATCGCTTTCAATCCAAAGGTGCAACAGCAAGCTCACACCCCAAGCTGGATGGAGGTTACCCTACATGGCTTCACTTGATTTATTTGAGATTGAAGGCGATTGTAGTGGCGTGGTGTCATTTCCTGGAGAGGACCTGTTGCCACCAAATCTTAAAATTCTTTCTATAAGTGGGTTTAAGGATTTCAGATCCCTTAACAGCAAAGGGGTCGAGAGCCTCAACAGTTTGAACCTGTTGGAGATCATCAATTGCGAAAAGCTTGAATGCATGTCAGACGGGGAATTGCCTCTATCGCTTCAAGTTTTGTCTATCCACAGATGTACTTTGGCGGAACGATGCAGAGAGGGAAATGAGTATTGGAATAAGGTTTCTCGCATCCCTAATAAAGTATTGGAATAAAGTCTGATATGGAAAAGTACGTATGAGGTAAATGCTCTACAACTTCTCTTCAGGATCCCGACAGTATATTCATAATTCGCTTCTTTCTTCAACTGATCTCTATTGAAGTCCCTGTAAAGTCTGCATTATTAATAACAAATGCTTGAGCCATTGCCAAGACTAATAATTGTGTCAATTGTGCCTGGGCTGTGAGGCCTCTCAACCACATGGATAGTTCAATTCAATGTGCTCACCGTTTGAGTAATTGACAGTCATTCTTTATTTCGTTGACATTCTATCTTGATTTTAGCAGCTAAAATTGCATCAGATGTATATTTCATATCCATAAAGACAGCCTTTGTTTTGAATGGCTCATGTTAGTTTTAAATAGAGCAATAAATTATGCATTTTGATTTGGTCTCTTTATTCTTCTTCGAACATTCTCAACAGAACATATATGATGAAAGCAGAAACTAATCCTCTCAAGTCCATCATGCTTACTTTCTGTTGATAAGAAAATTAAGATTATTTTTCTTTTTGTTATTGATTTCCAGTGGAGGTATAGCAGCTGGTCTGTCACTTGGATCATGGTTGGGTACTTTGAAGGCCAAAGGTATGTCCTCTGTTTTGTAGGTTCTGCATTTATCTTTTACATGTTAATTCACTCGCATGTTACTGTATGTAGGTTCATGCATTCTGTGTTTGGAGTGAACCTGATTACTTTTACAACTCCATTCAAGGACTAATCTATGGACACGAAGCAGGAGTTAATGCACGTGACATTCTGAACATTCAATATGTAACTACCTCATCATGGCAGAACAGAATCAACTTATTTGTTTGGTCAATTGTTCTTTTTTTGTTTGTCCAAATTGTCATATATACAGTTGATCTGTACGTATTTTGAGAAGCTTTTTGGAGATTGAGCCTGTTATTTGAGACGTTGAATCATAGAGTAGAACATGAACAATGATAAAAAGTATAGTATGTGAAAATTACCACTATATGCACTAAGATCATTTTTTTTTTGAGAAAATGATTTTCTTCTAGAAATGTGTTCTAGAAGTTACTTGGATTGTGATTGTCCCATGAACCGCATCTCAGTGATCCTATTGAAAGCGGAACGGCTATGGACTTAGGAATCCAATCTCTAAATGAGCAAATTTTAAAAATTTCTCAAACATAACCCAAGATCCAATCTAGAATTCCAAACCCAAGATCCAATTTGCAATTAAACACATAGCTAATGCACAAACACAAAGGAAATCAGTAAGTTGCGGAATTACTAACCAATTTCCATGAATTTAGAGAAGACCACATTTAATCTACTACATTGGTTTGTCCTCCATGATTCATCCCATGAATCATCCTCTTCAAGTTCCCCAAGTGTGAAGCCTCTAGCTTGAATTACTATCCTTATCTCCATCTTGCTTTGATCTTGAGGCGCTAAGCTTGCCCTCTCCATGACCTTGAAGCTAACCCTTTAATCACTATGGCAAGAGGTTGAAGGCTTCTAAGGATATGTGTTTTGCTTTTGTTTCTTTTCTTTTCTTTCCTTGTGAGTTTTCTTCTTACCCGTAGCCTTCATCTCTCTTATCTTACATCTCCCATATATATCCACTTATATATATATTAATATATATCTAAAGTAGCTTTAGATAATACATGGTGGAGATTAAGAGTAGAGAAAGGTTGACTTGTCTAATCTCTACTCTTTATTTCTTTCCACCAATAGTTATCCATTAACATAATAAGAGATAATACTTGGCTAGAAATAAGTAGAGATTAATTTGACTTTTCCCACTCAATATACATATGACACATGGAATTGATTTATTAACATATTAATAAGTCACTAAAGTCCAAACTAGGTAGATGTAGAGATATACATCACAACCATTGTGAAATCTCTACATTACCATGGACTTACACATGTCCATATATTAATTAATCCTTATCTTTAATTTGATTTATTAATATCCAATAATAATAAATCAACTAATGGACTTGGGCAATTCCATTGGGCCAACACTTGGTCCAAAACCCAATCCATTAACCTATGTGAGCTTGAATGCATTGGACCAACTCTTATCCCAAAGCCCATTCCATCTCACAAGTGGGCTTAGTCAACTCTTGGTTTAATCTTTAGTCCAAAACTCTTTTGGGCCTAAGTCCATTACACGTGGGCCATTAATCTAAGTAATTAAGAAACAACACATATCCAATTATTAATTTAATACCATAATTAATATCCAATATTAATTAATAATAAATTAATAATAAACCTTCCTTTGAAATCGGATTAGATGATATACTAGAATCACTGCTCCAAGCATTAAAATCCAATTTCATTAATCTTAATTGCTTGATTAAACTCTTTAATCAATAATTAGATTAACATATAGAGATTTGGAATTGTAGGTGTGACTTACTAGGTTCATGTCTAATTGGCAATGAGAATATAATATCAACTCTTGATATTATTTGAAACTCTTTCAATCTAAATGTGAAAATCCCATTAACACATTTAGTTCTCATAAGTTGTGAGTGACCTCTAGCATCGATATCACAACTACCCGCTTAGATATGAATGTATGAAACAATTCGCACGAACCCTTTGATCATAATTAACGTGCACTAAAATCCCTTAATTAAAATATCTCGATATAGCCTAGAGTCATGGTACAGTCAAACTCTAATTGCTTATCACTTTATGCTCATCTCAAGTTCTATTCTTGATAAAACATGACAACTACTAGAAACCTTTTCTAGCACTGAAACTCTTTCAGTTGTGTCATGTCTGTCTTGGCTAGTAACTTATTCATCAAGAATAAACTTAGATAGCCCTTGGATCTTATCCTAGAATAATAGGCATCTACAACCTGTTGATTCTCAAAGAATACCAGGAAATAGGGAAAAATAGATAATTCTATTCAAAATCAATCAAAACTAACTCCTATTACAACCTTAAGGCTAGATATATATAAGGCAACCCTAATTTTAATTAGGAAATAAAAATAAAGAAAATCCTTGCTAATGTAGGAAATCAAATCCCTAACAATATAGGAAAGTCAAATTCTAATCAATGCTAAATTAGAATTAAAAATAAATCCTAATAATAATAATAATAATAATAATAATAATAATAAATAAATAAATAATTATATTTGCTATCCATTGTTCTGCAAAAATCATTCCAAGGCTTGTTGCTCCGCATCATTCCCTCCAGGATAGAGAAAATTCGCCCTCGAATTTTGCCCAAATATTGCGAAAGAAAGTTGCTCATAGATGCATAGAACATCATAAATTGACCATCAACTTGTAATTCCTTCAAAAATCATTTTTTGGGCAATTTTGATAGGGAGGTTAGTGACAATGAGGAAGAAGAAGAGTATTATGATGAGACCTTATTTTATGATACTGATGATGGTGAGGATGTAGCAGAAGCCTAAATTAAATGGATAAATATTGAATTTCCGTTTAGTCTACGAATGCCCTGAAAGACAATCTTCTATTAATATGTTTAGTCAAAGAATTCCCAGAATAATAGGCATCTACAACCTATTGATTCTCAACGAATACCAGGAAATAGGGAAAAATCGATAATTCTATTCAAAATCAATCAAAACTAATTCCTATTACAACCTTAAGGCTAGATATATATAGGGTGGCACAAACCTACCAACCCTAATTTTAATTAGGAAATAAAAATAAAGAAAATCCTAGCTAAGGTAGGAATCAAATCCCCAACAATATAGGAAAGTCAAATTCTAATCAATGCTAAATTAGAATTAAAAATAAATAATAATAATAATAATAATAATAATAATAATAATAATAATAAATAAATAAATAATTAATTAATTAATTATATTTGCTATCCATTTTTCTGCAAAAATCATTCCAAGGCTTGTTACTCCGCATCACTATTGTAAAGTGGTTTATTTTTTCCCCTCACATAGGCCACAGGTATAGGCTATGGAATTAACACCACTAACGAGTTTGAGTTTCTCAAGGAAGTTGCTATAGCTACTGGTGTTGTTCTAGATCCAGTTTACCGGTGCAGTACACCGTACCATAATCCACAAGTTTTTTGTATTTGTTTTTTCAAAATTCTGCAATAATTAGCATCATGTCTTAACTATACTAACATGGTAAATGGTTGGTCATACACAAATTTAAATCGAAGGCTTTAACATTCAAAAGGATCATTGTCCACAACTAGAGTCTAGGCAACCAGAAGAGACCTGCACAATGAAATGGTTGAGGCTATTAAATTCCGTAGACAATGTGTATGACAGTGAAGAATATTTGCAATGTTAATGGCAAAAATATCTCTTAATATAAAATTTTGAATGTTCTTGATAACTCCGAATTGAATCTTTATTGTGGAATCTGCATGGATGAGAAGAGCTGGGTAAATGGGTGGGGTTTTCCCCACAAACACTTCGAACCTTAAGTCAAAATTTGTGAGAAGAAAAATAATAATAAAACGAGTAGAGTAGAATAATGGATATAGAATGAGTGTTGGATGATTGTATGATGAGGTGATAATGAGAATGATAGCCATGACTTGATGTAGAGTGATGGAATATGAAGAATATGATGGAATGTGAAAATCAATTATATGAGACTAAATAAGACGTATATATTGGGAGAAATATACATAAACCTAAGAGGAATATGATTCCCTAATCTTGTAGGATTGCCTTGATTAGGAGAGAAATAGACTTCCTTTATAGGATAATCCCTATAATTAGGAATAAAATATATTTCCTTCCTCTTTAAGGATTTAGTTCTCTATCTGGGGTATCAAGAATCCCCCCAAAAGTCTGTTCGGATATTTATGTCCGAGTTTCTAATGAAGTGTCTGTATTGATTGTTGAGAAGATGAACTGTTACTTGATAGTTTGAGTAATGAATGATCTTTTTTGTTGGATTTAAGATGCTCGAAGATGATAATTTATTCAAGTTACTGATGACGCTCAGTGTTATGAAATGACCCGAGTTTTATATCTAAGTGTTATAAAATGACCTGAGCCTTCAATGATGCTCGGTGTTATGAAACGACATAAGTCTTGACCCGTCAGTGTTATGAAATGACCTAAGGGGACTAGCTTCAGTTGCTGGAGTTTGGTGCTCGGTGTTATGAAATGACCTGAGTCTTTAACCCCTCTGTAGACGGCGGGGTTTAGCGCGCGCCCAAGTTTCTTGCAACCGCGACACTGTTTAAGCTCAGGGCTTTAGGGAACACACTACTATATCACATAGACATAGCATGGAGATGATGGAGTCGCCACCCAGGGTAATAACTGGGACAATATCGAAGGTGGTACTCGATTCTCTAAAAGAAAGCTAGCACCACAACCAGGAAATTCTGGATTCGGAATACTAACTTCTCTCAGTCTCGTGTTCTTTTAGAATTATTTTGTTAATTATTATTTTATCCTCTATTTACATGCAATTT
>CATIWK010732877.1:0-14770 GCA_949634005.1 Mallotus japonicus
TAGAAAGTTCTAATGAGCACATCCCTTGGCAAACCATGATGAGGATAGCTCCTTAGCAACTCTTTGAATCTTTCCCACGCATCACTCAAGGATTCCATGTCAAATTGTTGAAAGGTGGTGATATCCTTGATAATCTTTACCGTATTTGAAGGTGGGAAATATTTTGCCAGAAAAACTTTTGCCAATAGATCCTAAGTAGTGATTGAAGCTGGTGGCTGTGTGATAAGATAAAGGATAAAGAAGTTCAAATATCTCCGTTATAGGTAGGGTTCGTATCACTATGAGTTCAACCACGCTTTAGCCCTGTCCTTCAGTGTAAAGGGAAAGAGCCTCAGGCGAATTGCATCATCCGACACTCCATTATATTTAAAAGTATCACAGATTTCTAAAAAATTAGCGATGTGGACATTGCGGTCTTCATTTGCTAAGCCATAAAACTGAACACTTGACTGTATCATTTGAAGTAAGGCCGGTTTAATCTTGAAATTGTTGGCGTTGATTATTGGCCTTGCAATACTTTGTCGTGTACCATATAGACCTGACATGGAAAAATCCGAGAGTGTTCTTTCTTCTTCCCGTTGTTCTACCATGGTACTCAATGCCTCTAAAGAATGCCTCCTATTCTCTCTTTCAAACCGTGTAAATTCTGGAATAAAAATGAGAGGATTTATCCCTGTTCTTCGAGTGTTATGCATACACCAAAACAATTTATTAAAATAAAACAAATAATAATAGAAAACAAACAAATAAATAAATATCCAAATTTAAAACAGAAATAACTTAAATAAAGTAAAACAAAATCAATTATGTTGTTAAACTTATTCAATCCCCGGCAACGGCGTCAAAACTTGATTGGTTCTCGCAAGCATACGAGTTCGTCAAGTAATATAGAATAAGTATAAGTCGATCCCACGAGGATTGAATATTTATCTAACAATTAATTCTATTTTTAACTTGTTTAAGAATAAGATATTAAGTGAATTATAATTGCTAAATTCTAATAGCCAAAAAATGAAACTAAATAAAATCAAGGGTAAATTACAAAAAAAACCCCAACATTTGAGGGTATTTTCAAATAAAACCTTATCCATTTTTTTCTTTTAAATAAAACCACAACCTTTAAAATATTATCAAAAAAAGCCCTCATTGGGTGACTGTACTGGTAATGCTGAGTTTTTTGTTAAAATTTCATATACCTAGTATGCTAAGTTGAAATTTCATATACCTAGTATGTTGAGTTTTTTGTTGTAATAACTAAATTGCACTTTTATCTGTCTAAACAGTCTACTAATCCAAAATGAAACACTCAATTGGAGGGGGAGAAAATATCAATTTGGGGACAAATACATAAGTTTTATCTTCTGTTACCAGTACAGTCATCCAAGTGAGCTCCATGGATCAGAAAAAAATGGTTTCATCTCCTGTTACCAGTACAGTTATCCAAGGAGGGTGGTTTTTTTTATAATATTTTAAAGGTTGTGGTTTTATTTAAAAGAAAAAATTGGATAGGGTTTTATTTGAAAATACACTCAAATGTTGGGGTTTTTTTTTGTAATTTACCCTTGTTTTTTTTAAAAACTAATTGGTTTTGCTCCAAGAGGTAAATCAATCAAATCCTGATTTTGCAAAATAGAATCAAGTTCAATTTTAATTGCTTCTTTCTAAAAAGATGCTTAGAAGAAGCAACTGCTTCAGGATAAGTTAAAGGATCATTATCTACATGATAGGTGCAAAACTTATTTTTGAAAATTTTTTCTTTTTGGGTTTTTTACGCCTAAAAATTGCATCAAAATTATCATATTTATCCACTATTGAATTATCCATGTTAGGATTGTTCACAATAGTTGGTGCACGAGAAATCCTATCAGACAGTGTAAAAATATGTTCAAAGAATTCTACATTCTTTATCCCAATAGTATTGTTGCATTCTAAAACCTTACTCTTTAAAACAAGAAGTCTATATGCAGTATTATGATCAGCATAACCAATGAATATGCAATCAGAATTTTTGAACCTATTTTTCTTTTTTTAGGTTCAGGTAGCATAACTTTAGCAAGACACCCCCATACTTTTAAATATTTTAAATTAGCTGCATGACCTTTCCATAATTCATAAGGTGTCTTTCCAGTTTTCTTATGTGTATCACTATTTTTTATATGACATGTGGATAAAATAGTATTTCCTACAAATTATCAAATGCATAAGCACCAATAAGTAAAAAATTCATCATTTCTTTAAGTGTCCTATTTTTTTTTCTTTCAGTTACTCTGTTTGATTCAGTGAATAAGGGGGAGCAGTCTCATGTATGATTCCTTTTTTTTTTTCACGAAAATCATTAAGTAGAATATAGGAAAAAGTACAAATAACTACCATGTCATTTCACTCATTATCACTTAAAGACTTGTGGTATCTTTCGCAACAAAGAGCTAACCTGTGATTCACTCCGTTAGCAATTAGAGGCAATTGATACTAACACCGTCAGAAATGGTGACGTGGTATGGGTAAAATTAGAATTTCATACTGATTAGAAATTTTAGCCTCTAATTGCAAATGAATAAAACTATAAGATAGCTATTTGTATTTTTTTCATTAGTTTACTTATAATAAATTGACTTGTTTTATTTAAGAATGTTTATTTTAATTTATAAAAATATGAAGAGATCAATAATTTTTTATTGTGTGATATTTTTATTAATTTTTGATATTTTTGAGATTATTAATTTATATTTATAAAAATAAAAATATTTTTGTAAAATTATTTTAATAATTATGATTACTTTCACAACATATTAATGATATTTTATAACTAAAAATGTTAATATATAAGTAAAACTTATATTATTTTCTTTTCCATAAAAAATAAGTACATGCTTTACGAAAAAGGAATTATATATTATGTTAAGTTTTTTTACAAATACATCAAGTTTCTTTTTTAAAAATTATTAAGATTTTTGTAATTTAAAATATTTTAACAAAATAATTTTACTTCACACAAAAAAAGAAAATACAAATATTTTTAAACAAAATAGAAATAATTAAAACAAGTGTATATATATATATATATATATATATATATTTCTTGGTTTATGAAAAATAAAAAATATTTTATAGAAATATATTTTTACGGTTATACTTTTAACAAGGTGTTAGTGTTATTTTATAACTAAAAGTGTTATTATGTAAAAATTTGATATTTCTTTTTAATAAAAAGGACCACATTTTTTACTAAAAAGAGTTATCTATTTTATGAAAGTAAAATTTTTTCTCAAGTTCCACTAGCTACTATCTTTTTTTAAATTATTATTGTTTTTGTAAATTAAAAATATTTTATAGAATAATTAAAATAATTTTATTATATCTACAATAAAAATAAAAGAAAATAAAAATATTTTTAAATAAAATAGAAAATAATTAATATATACATTTTTATAAAATTCTCTTTTATAATTTTATCCCGGTGTTATTTATAAATAAAAGTGTTATTATTTAAAATTAATATCATTTTTTAAAAAAATAAAATGTTTTATTAAAAAAGAGTTATATATTTTCTAAAATTAATTTTTTCACAAATACCACAAGTTACTTTTTTTGTAAATTAAAAATATATAATTTTATTTTGTTTAATAATAACAAGAAGAACAAATATCCTTAAATAAAGTAAAATATTAATTAAGATAAATATATCAAAAATTAATAAAATATCAAATCAATAATTAATAATTAATAATATTTTACATTTCTTTCATAAATTAAAATAAATATTCTTAAATAGAATAGATCATTTTATTATAAAATAAACTCATTAAAAAGTATAAATAACTATTTTGTGGTTTCATTCATTTTTAATCATAGGCAAAAATTTTTAACCAGTCTAAAATTTCAATTTTGCCCATGTCATGTCATCATTTCTAATGGTATTAGTATGAATTGCCTCTTATTGCTAACAGACTAAATCACAAGATAGCTCTTTGTCACAAAATATATCACACACCTCTAAATGAAAATGAATGAAACCACATGGTAGTTATTTGTAATTTTTCCTATAATATATTACCCCCTTTATCTTATCTAATTCTTTTAATCTTTTTATTTAATTGATTTTCTACTTCACTTTTTTATGTGATAAACATATTGTAGGCCTCATCTTTATGTCTCAGCCAATAAACTTGAGTATATCTTGAGAAATTATCTATAAATGTCATATAATACTTTTTATCACCTATAGTTGTAGTTTGTTTTAAATCACCTAAATTTGTGTGAATTAATTCTAATAATTATGATTATGTAGTTACAGTTACAAGTTTTCTTTGTTAATTTAGCTTCAGCATAGATTTCACATTTATTCATATATGTTGTACTAATTCCATTTATCAATCCTAAAGAATGCATTTTCTCTGCATAACCAAAATTAACATGTCCTAATCTAGTGTGCCATAAATCATAAGAATCAATCAAGTAAATAGAAGAAGATGCAATTCCATTGATAACGTTCACAACATTGAGCACAAATGTATTATTTTTGGTCATCATAATTTGATCAGATTCAAATGAAACTTTCACCCCAACTTTGCCTAAAAGAGCCACAAAAATCAAATTTACTTTAATATTAGTAACATGCATGACATCATTCAAAGACCAAGTCTTTCCAAACATAAGTTTCAAAACAACTTTGTCTTTTTCCATCGCTTGAGCAGTGCTAGAATCGCCAAGATAAATGACTTCTTTTCCATTTTCTATAGGATTTGAACGATTATCAAGCTTAAGAGTAACAAAATTCTGTTAGTGTCAATTATTGCATAGTTTTTCTATTTAATTTTCATAGGATTTATTAGTATTTCTTTATATTTTATTTAGTTTTTAGTTTATAGTTAGTGCTTTATTAGGATTCTTTTATTAGCTTAGTTTTATTTCCTTTTTAGTTTCCTAATTAATTTATGTATTTTTGGTATGTTTTTGTAGGAATTTTTCTTTCCTAAAGAGTTCAAGATTCAAGCCAATAATTAAAGAACTATTTTGTGAAGTTATTTTCCTAATTGGAAGAGATTTTAAATGAGAAAAATTATTGTTTTAGTGCTTGGACGAATTTTGGGTATTTTTCTCTATAAATAGAGAATTTTAGCTCTAGGTTTAAGAGAGCCACTGGGGAGAACGCCGCCATTAGTGTGGAAACACCATTGAAGAGCTCAACAAGGATAGAAGATTGAAGCATGCTTATAACTAGTTTTGTCTATTCTTCTTCTTCTTCCTCTTGTTATTTATTTTATTATTTGTAGTTTTTATTAGTGCCACTATAACTATGTGTTGCTAATTGCTTTCTAGGTTTTGGATTTGGAGTAGCTTTTCTAGGTTGTGATTGAACACACATTTTTAGTATTAAAATTGATTTTCAGTTAATTCTGAGTTGTGTTTATTTTCTTGCTTTCGATTTGGATCTGATTAATTACATGTTTATGGGTAAATTAACCAACAAGAGTTAGGGAAATTTACTAGCTTAAGATTCATAGGACTTAGACCACTAGACCATGAGAGTAGGCGAGCTCTTCGGGGGTAAACTAATTGTGAAAGAACTTAATGAGTTTTGATTAACTTTTTAACCACGAGAGTAGGTTAAACTTTAATCTTAACATGCTTAGTTAAGCTCGAGAGAGTCTTTAGGTATTTTGGAACAGTTACCCTTAACTAAAATTAAAGGAGTTAATAACTAAGTTGTTTATGGTCGATCTAGAATAATGAAACTACATCCAAGCTCTAGATTTTAATTAATTGGTTTCTTTCATAATTTAGTTGTTTAATTTCCTATTTGATTTCTTTAATTACTTTATTTCATTTTCTAGCTAGGAATATATGTAGAAAATTAATAACTAAGTTATTTATGATCGATCTAGAATAGTGAAACTACATCCAAACTCTAGGTTTTAATTACTTGGTTTTCTTTCATAATTTGGTTGTTTAATTTCATATTTAATTTTCTTTAATTACTTTATTTGATTTGCTAGCTAGGAATATAAGTATAAAAATTGGTATTCAATATTCAATCCTCGTGGGAACGATATCTTTTGTACTACAATTCACGATTCGTGCGCTTGCTAATTTTGATCGCAACAAGTTTTTGGCGCCGTTGCTGAGGATTACCAATATTGATATTAATTTTATTTTTACTTATCTTAGACTAGCATTCTATTTTATTTTGTTTTATATTTTTTTGTCATATTGATAAATAATTTGTCATGGATAATGATGAAAGTATCAATTTTTGAGGTCTAATGCATATGATCTCGTATATAATGTAGAACATATGTCATTTAATTATTTTTCATCACATATATAATGTAGAACATATGTCATTTAATTATTTTTCATCCCGTATATAATGTAGAACATATGAATTTTCTTATCAATTTTTGAGGTCTAATGGATTGGATTATGTTGGTGGGGATCTTGAAACAGCTCATCACATAGAGAGGGATTGCCTGAGCCACATTCTTAATAAGAATTTCCCTGCTCGCCATAGAGAGGAGTCTTTCTTTCCAAGCTTTCAGGTTTTTGTTCACTCTATCAAGAATGGCCTGAAAAATAATCTTTTTTGACCTACCCACCACTGCTGGCAAGCCAAGATACTTATCGAATTTGTCTACAAGAGAGACCCGGAGAAGATCTTATAAATCAGTGGCCACATTATGCGGAACATTAGAACTAAAGGCAATCTGAGATTTATCAAAATTGACACATTGTCCAGAGGCAAGCTCATAATGATGAAGAATATATTTGACTTGTCCAAGCTCATTGGCATTAGCTCGCCCGAAAATGATATTATCATCTGTAAAAAACAAGTGAGAAATAGAGGGAGCTCCTCTGGAAATCTTAAAGCCATGGATTAAACTTTGGGATTTAGCTCTGCAAATTAAATAAGAAAAAGCCTCAGCAACAAAAAGAATAAATAAGGAGATAAGGGGTCTCCTTGATGGAGCCCTCTAGAAGGGAAAAACGGTTCACTAGGGGTGCCATTTACTATGATGGAATAAGAGACAGTAGTAACACAATGTATTATGAGAGCAACCCAATTAGCACTAAAACCCATACGAAGCATAGTATTTTCCAAAAAGGTCCATTCAACCCAATCATAGACTTTACTTATATCAAGCTTAAGAGCAAAGAATTTTTTTGAGTTTGAGGATCTCCTTTTCATAGCATGGAAAATTTCAAAAGCAAGAATGGCATTATCAGTGATTAATCTAATAGGAACAAAAATTGACTGACCACCACGAATAATATCCAGAAGGACATGTTTGAGTCTATTAGCTATGACTTTAGTGATGATTTTGAAGATCACATTACATAAGTTAATGGGGCGATAGTCCTTAGGAGATTGGGGGTTCCTATTTTTGGGAATAGGGACAACATGCGTATGATTAAAAACACTAGGGTCAGCCCCATTATTTAAGACATTTAGAACAAAATGAGAAACATCATCACCTATAATGGACCAAAATTTCTGGTAAAAGAGAGCTGGGAGCCCATCAGGACCAGGGGCTTTTGAGGGATGCATTTGGTTTAAAGCATATGAGATATCATCACGATTAAAAGGAAAAGAAAGAATTTGATTCATTTCAACATTTACTAACCTGGGAATAGCACTCAGAGAATAGTCCATATCTAGAGGAGCAGTTGTAGAAAATAAAGCTTGGAAGTATTTAGAAAAAACCTGAGCAATATCCTCTGGCGAATCAAAGGCAGTCCTAGTATGGTCTTTTATAAAATTGATCTGATTCCTTCTCCATCTGCCCTCAGCTGTCTAATGAAAAAATTTTATGTTTTTATCCCCCGCATTCAACCAGTTGACTCGAGCCCTTTGATGCCACATCACCTCCTCCTTGTGCTTTAAAGCATCCAACTCTAGTTCTCTCTGCTTTTGAATTTCGATATTATCCTCAGAAGGAGGAAGAGTCTGAATTCTCTAAATATCCGATCTAATTTTACTCACAGATTTTTTAACATTTCCAAAATGGGACTGTTCCTATAGTGAAAGCTTTCGACAACAGTGAAGAAATTTATTTTTCAAGAGACCAGCACTCGAAGTCAGGTTTCTATAAGACCATGCTTTTTCCACCACTTCTTTGCACGTATCATCAACTGACCATATTGCTTCAAACTTAAAAGTTTTTTTCTTTTTTCTATAGTGGCGAGGGGAAGGACTCCATTGGATTAGGATAAGATTGTGGTCAGATGAAATCAAACCAAATGAGAGACCTAGTAATGAAGGAATAGAGTAATCCAGTCCAAATTTGCCACAAACCTGTCGAGTCTCTCTTGGATGTTCTCGGATCCTCCATGGCCATTGGTCCAAGTGAAACGATATCCTGTGAATCCCAAGTCTTCAAGATGGCATGCAATGAGAGTCTGTCTGAATCTATCCATTTTATCAATACTTTTCAATATTCCCCCCTTCTTTTCCCTGCTAAAGAGAACCTCATTAAAGTCACCACAGCATAGCTATGGCATTTGAGGAGAAGAAGATAAATTTTTTAGAAGTTCCCATGTCATGTGTTTATTGTAATCGTCAGGCCAACCATACACACCTGATAATCGCCAAGCGGTCATGTTTTACAAAGTGATTTGTACATCAATGTGGTGCAAAGATTTTGACAACAAATTTACTGATACATCATTTCTCCACAACAAGCATAAGCCACCCCATCGACCTGTGTCTCCTTTACAACTAACAATGATTTGATCAACAACACCCAGTAATCTACAAGTATGAATCATCTCAGAAATCCTGTAATTTAGTTTCCATTAGAAAAATAAAAAAAAAGGTCCTTTTGAAATAGAAGTTTCTTTAAATTGCAAACTGTGCATGGGTTCCCAAGCCTACGACAGTTTCAGGAGAGACAGCTCATTGCTGCCGGCGGGGCTGCACAGCAACCTCCGCCGATAGAGAATAGCAGCATAAGACATTGAGAAGAATGACTTCCTTCTATTTTTTTGTTGTATATGTAAACTCTACAGGTTGATCAGAACTCACAAGTGGTGAATTTTTTCTCTTATAGGGGACTTGGGTTGGCATTTATTTTTTGAAAATTTTTGCTTTGGGTTTTTACGGGTCCATTTGGGTTTATGGCGAAGGATGTGGGAAGACGTGTTTGGGCAAAGGCTGGTAAAGGGAAGGAGTGGAAATGAGTGGTATTAGGGGTCACGGGTTGGTTAGTTGTCGTATGGTCGGGTAGGGTATTTGAGGGAGGTGTGATTAGTATGGGTGGTGGGTCTATAAGAGTGGTATTTTGACAAGATTGTAGCTGGATAGTTGAATACGATGTCTCCATAGCTTCTCTCATAATCTATGTTTTTTTCTTTTAACTCTCACAGCAATAACTCTTCCTCATTTACTCGCCTAACAACCACTACTGCTCACTAAATGGCCTCAACCAACTCACAACCAACCAACCCTATCACACAAACTCCTCCCCAACTCTCTCATGAAGACATTTTGCACCCTGGAGCTATCTTCTTCGCTAGATCCACCACCTGATCATATCAAATACTGATTAGCAGGACAAATCTTAAGCTCAAAAACCTACACAGCCAACGCACTACTCAACATCCTAGCTCAGGTTTGGAGCTTTGTCACGAAGCTGTAAGTTCAAAAGGTGAATTCCCGAAACACTCTCTGTTTTATTTTTAAAAATTATGATGAAATGGAAAGGATCAGGAACGGTGTTCCTTGGTCTATCCATAGAGGTCTTATGGTTATTACTGATTATGACCCTTTACCTACTTATGATGAGCTTAATTTCTCAACTGAGTGTTTTTGGGTTCGTATTAATGGTTTACCTCTAAATCAAATTTCCTATGCTAATGCTTGCAAAATAGCTAATGCTCTCTTTGTTAAGCTTGTTTCCACTGATTCTCAAATGTACTCCGATCAATATTATGATCATATCATACGTTTGAGGGTTCGAGTTGATCTTAACAAGCCTTTGCCTAAAGGTTTTATGAACAAATCAGATGGGAAGACTAAGTGGGTGGCTTTGCAATATGAGAAACTACCCAGTTCTGCTACCTTTGTGGCTTCTTCAACCATATAACTAAAAACTGTCTCACTTTCATCTCTGAAGAAGCAGTCACAAAACAAATGTCTAGTATTAACGGGTATGGTCCTGGGATGTATGCGGATCCCCTGAAGAAAGTCGTCCTTCATCCTCCTCTGAAGATGGGCGATCCTCTTGCGCCAGCAGCGCTAACATCCTTCATTGAGAAGCTTTCTTTGGGTTCAACTGTAGCTACTCCTAATCCATAACTTCCCCCTGTAGAGCCAATGATGAGACTCATGTCAGCCTTTTGCGACTCCCAACGAGGTAATGATGGTCTACCTCTTCTCTCTGATGGGCGACGCATGTAAGCAGCAGATGATGGACGTCTTAATCTCTCCTTGGAAAATGAAATGGACATGACTACTGGGCCTGCTACTAAGAGAAAAGAACCAATAACACAATCTAATCATGAAGCCCAAGCCCAGCTAGAGCCCTCTCCCAAGACTAAGCAAATCAAGGCTAATGAAGACACTTGCCAACTTAATCATAACCCTGCAGACAACCCAGCCCAATCAGGCCATACTCCTCTCTCTTTAGCTGAGAAGCTTGAGACTGCCATGCTAACCATGGAGTTTTTGCTGGGTAATGTCTCCAAGAATGGTGCTAAGCAACTCACCTTTGATTTGGGCACTCATACTGCTAGCAGGAAAATCAAAAAATATAAAATAAAGAATCTTGCTCCAAAGAGGCTTCTATTTCCTTTAGCTAATTATCTTTGCCTATGTTAGGCATCCATCATTGCCTAGCTACTAGATATTTTGTTTTTTGGTTCTGCTTTTATAGGATAGTTATAATTTTTACTCATACATAATATCTTGTTAGTATGAGTAAATCGGATGACTTCCTTAGCTGGATGTAATTGAGCTTCGGTTCTTTCTGATCAATGAATTATGGTTGTAAAAAAAAAAAAACTGGATAGTTGTGGGTTGGTTGATTGGCGTGGGGTCGAGTAGGACATTTGAGGGAGAAATGATTGGTATGGGTGGTGGGTCCATAGGAGTAGTATTATGACAAAATTGTATTTGGGTAGGTGTAGGTTGGTTGATTGGCGTAGGTTCAGGTGGGATATTTGAGGGAGGTGTGATTGGTATAGGTGGTGGGTCCATAGGAGTGTTATTTTGACTAAGTTGTAAATGGATAGGTGTGGAATGGTTGTTTGGCGTGGGTTGGGTGGAATATTGGAGGGGAGGTGTGATTGGTATCGGTGGTGGGTCCAAAGGAATAATAGTTTGACAAAGTTATAACTGGATAGGTGTGGGTGTATGAATACTTTTCATATGGGTTTGTGTAGTGGGTGCGAGATTAGCGGGGTGAGAAAAAGAATGAGCTGGGATGATGGGACCTGGTTGTTTCAATAACGGTGGGTGGTGGTAAAGGAAATTACCTGGGGTTGAGTGTCCGTTAAGAGGAGTTAGCAGTAACCCTTGCCAATGAATTTGATAAATAAAATTTCTTTTCAAGATACTTAAAAATAGTATCTTTAGAAAGAAGTTGAATAGAAATTATTAGTTAATTTAAAAATTAACTATTTATTCAAAAATAAAATGAATTATAATTTGAAAATAAAAATATTTTCTATTAACATAAATTTAGATATTTCACGTAAGTTTGATTAATATATAATTTAAATATGAATTTACTAATTTAAAATTATGATTAAATGTCGCCCTTTTCAGTACTGTTGCGCAGAATGCACTTGCATGCCATTGTTGGACTGGTCCCACCTCTCTTTGGTTTCTTTCTACTTGACTTAGTTTGGTCCCACAAAAGTAGACCTAGAGTTGTCACATGCATGCATAATTTTTTCTTGCTGGAGTGGTCCACCTGGCTTTTGATTCTTTTTTTAACTTTTACTTAGCTTGGTCCCACAAATTCAGAATTATCACCTTATAATGTGTGATGGACGAGGCAGTGGTAGATACAGCTCTCAGATTGAATAAATGTATTTGAATCAAAACATTCAACATTAATTGAAAGTACAAGATCTGTTCGAAAATAGAAAAAAATTGAAAATATGAACTCCATTAATATAGTTGATCTCGTGACCAGATGATCGCAAATGGCAAATCATCTGTTAGCATTTAACTTTTAAATGCAAGTATGACAAAAAAAATTATAAATTATAATTACTTTATAAATTTTATAAATTGTATTGTCAGTGAAAAATGGCAAAAAACACTAAAAACATTTTATGAAAAATTTTTAAAAGCTATATTGAATAAAAATTAAGAATACTGATTTTAAAATTTATGTGTTTATATATTGATTTTCTTTTCTATGAGCACTCAAATTGTAATTTGTTGAAAAAAAAAGAAGTTACCTAAAATTTAAGGACCAAACAAGTAAAAAGGTTATCACTTTTGTTTTGACTAATATAAATGATATCGTTCAATATCGTTCAAATATAAATTATTTGTTTTGACTAATATAAATTAATATCGTTCAAAAAAATATAAATGATTAATATCGTTCAAAAAAATATAAATGATTAATTTGATTCCCAACACCGGTGAGAGGTTTCTAGGCTACTCAAAGAGATGTTCAAACTTTTTATCATTTTTTTTTAACTAACTTTTTATCATTTGAGTTATTTTAGTTTAAGTTTGTGCATTGTTAATAAGACTATATGAATTTTGTGTTACTTAGTGTTAATATTAATAAAATATTTGGTGTAAATTAATATTAATATTATCGATTCATTTAGAAGCAATTACATTCTATAATTTTCAAGTTCTAGACTGTTTTAATTCATTCCATTTTTAGAGCTTATGGTAGATGATATAATTTTACAATAAACCGGATAAGAACAACTATTAACCTACCATTATTAGCAAAGATTATATTTTTTAATTTAATAGTAAGAGTTAAATTATCGAACATATTAGCATAAAAAAGTGATACAATAAAAATAAGATGACAATTAAAATAAATTGGACCATTAATTAGCAAGATTTAATTCAATTATAGTAAAAATTTGAGGACCAAACAAGTAAAAATCTATATCTGGCTGGACACCTGCACATGCACGATTTGTTTTTTATCCACCTTTCTTTTACAAGAGCTTCGGATAATTTATTAGTTTATTAATTGAAATTAAATTAAATTAATTTAAAATATAACTTTATTTTATATAATGTAAGCCCTAATTCTAATAAAATTATATTTTTTATTTTATTAGATAAAATTTTTTATTTTGACTGATAAAAACTAAATAAATTGCATAATTTTAAAACTTTTATTGAATTTCAATAAAAAATTATATTTAATTTAATTTAATTAATTTATATTATTTAAATAAACAATTATAATCATAATTTAAAAATAGTATAAATTTCCTTCAAATTTTCAATATCTCCCTGTTCCGTACTGTTTACGAGAAATAGTTGAGAATGCATGATTTTTTTTTTTTCTTGTCGGAGTGGTCCACCTTTCTTTTGTTGGCCAAATGCATTTCACATGCATTTCACAAGAAATTAAGGACACCCACAGTAGTAGAGATACAATCAACTATCAAATGATAAAAACATAAAATCAAGGGATGGATTGAATAATAATTGTTGAACCTTGAGGGGTAAAATAATTAATTTTTGATTGTCACAAATAATTAAGTAAAATTACATTTAATCTGTGTGTTTAAGTGTTTATATTCAGGTGGATTAATATTGTAAAATTCATGTTCGAACTCAAACAATAAAAAGTTAAGTAGTAAAATTTCCAAGTCTGCACACCTGTCATGAGTGGTGACAGACTCATCATGAGCAATGACTGGACTGAAATCGAAGAATGAATTTTCCGTCATATCCAAAAGTCAAATTTGATCAAAGAAAATGGAAATATTCATTACAAATGATAACAAGCAATTATCAACCATTAGAAAAATTTTTGGAGCAAAAATAAGAAGATCAAAGTTGCAAAAATTCAAGAAAAACCGAAAGTTTCATGACCAGTGTCACCATCGGAGTCATGAGCAAAAATGGTCATGACACACTTGTCATGAGTGATGACGTATTTATCATGAGCAATGACAACCAAGTTCAAAAGAGGCAGAAAGTTTCATGACCAGTGTCACCACCAGCTTCCTGATCATGAAAACGTGCGAATTCAAACTTTTTCGTGGCGCCCCGACTGTCATGACCAATGACGATTTGTCATGAGTCATGACAAACGACCTGATGACTTTTTTCTTAGTGGTTCAAACGGCTCTATTTGCATTAAATGCTCCTCCAACAGCTCTTTTCCTCTTAGAGGGTTTAAATACAACTTAGAACAGAGCTGGAAGAAATTAATTAAGTTGAGCAAACATCCTTAGAGCAATCTTGAGCAAATTGAGCTTGATTTTCATCTTCAACCACCCAAGCTTTCATCTTTAATTCTTGTAATTATTTTTTTATCTCAAGAGTGTTCTTGAGTGTGGGTTGGTGAGTGGTTAAAACAATTATTCAAAAGCTCAATAGTGAGATTGAGTGAGTTGGGTTAGGGTTTTATTCACTTGTAAGCTAAGAGGATTGTTCTTAGCATTAGGTTAGAGTGTGAGCCTTGTGAAAACACTTAGGTTTGAGTGTGAGCCTTGGGAAAACACTTGGGTAGCTTGGTTAAGCTTGTAAGGGTTTGATCTACACCTTGAAGTAGATTGATAGTGGATTAAAACTCTCGACAAGTGGTTGAGGAGAGGAGTAGGCTTT
>CATIWK010732971.1:0-24837 GCA_949634005.1 Mallotus japonicus
AAAAAAAAATTTAATTGAACTGAACTTAATTTCTACTTATTAACAATTTATTTATATATATAGTATAAAATATATGATTTTGGAGAAATTTATATATAAATAATGAAATTATGAAGAAAATTATTGTTTTAGTTATATTATTAATGGAATGTACTTTAAATAATTATTTAAAAATAAAATTTAAAATCCATTAATTCATAAGTTAGGTAGGAGAAGAAAGATTTGTTTAAGTTGGTGTGTAAGTTAAAAGGAATGGAGTTAGACAAAACGTATAGTTTTATATGAATTTTGAACTTTAAATTATTAACTTTCTTTTAATATATCTATTATCGAGATATATATGGTGGTGTAGCATATAATACATATTTTTTAATCAAATTTGATATGAATAAGATCATAAAAATACAACAAAACAAATAAAAGATACTTCAAAATAATAAAAATGAGTAAAAGATAATAAAAAAATTAATTATAACACAAAACCTTATTTATTCCTATTATTATCTTGAAAAAGCACTCATGTTTGCATTCTATATTCTTGTTAATATTATATACTTTGCTCGTGAGCTTTGACTTGATGACCAAACTCTTAGTGGCATATAAAGGGATCTCAGGTTCGAGACCCACCCTCCTCCTTCCGGTTGTAATTTAGTGGAAAAAAAAAAAGGCTTTAAATATTTTATAATTGATTAATAACAATTATGATATTTAAATTTAATAATTAAACACAACATGTCTGAAATTTTATCAGTCGAGTTTAGGATGGTACGAGAATGCCACCTCTATTAGAGGTGAGTAAAAATAAATGGAAATTGAGAAATTGAACTGAACCGACCGTGTTGAATACAAAATTATCTCAATTGGGCTTAAACCCAAACACAGCATGTACCCAACCCAAGCTACCAAAAGAAGTGAAATAGGAAAAAAAAGCATCCCCTAAATTGACGAGGATGAATCTCAAAAACCTCGACTAAAACCCTATTTTTTTTTTTAGTCGTTTCAGCTCTAATTGTCAATAGCTATTAACGGTTAACCAGCACAAGATCGAAGCTTTTTCATTTTTTCGCTGATCTTCAAAGAATATGGCTCGTGTTCAAAGTGTGAGTATATTGATTTTTTTGTTATTTTCATTTTGCTTAAGCTGTATGGCCTCCCTCTGTTTCCCCCTAATTTTCCTGGAAATTTGCGCTTCTTCTTATTCAAAAATCACAGTACCCATTTAGTAATTGGTGGCGCATGAGTTAATTGAGTATTGTTGTTTGTAATTGCAGAAAAAGAGGAAGTTCTCGGTGATGCCTATTTCGAAAAAGAAACAGAAAAATGTGGATCATATCACAGGCGATAAGATTCCAAAGAGCCTTGTTTTTGCCAGAGGGAAGTTACCTGGTTCTCTCAGGCAACTTCAGATGGACCTCAGAAAGCTAATGCTTCCCTACACAGCTCTCAACCTCAAGGTAAGATGTAATTTTAATTTGCCCTTTTTTATTTCATTACATATTTATATGCATTTGATTGGGAATAGGAATCTGATGTTCAGCACAATGGATTTTTGTTTTTGGTTGCAGGAAAAGAAACGAAATAATCTCAAAGACTTTTTGAATGTTGCAGGGCCTATGGGTGTCACGCATTTTCTTATGTTGTCAAAAACTGCAACAGCACCGCACCTGAGGGTTGCAAGGACCCCGCAGGGTCCAACTCTTACGTTTAAGATACTTGAGTACTCAACAGCACTTGATGTTGCTCACTCGCAATTGCGTCCTAGATGCCCTCAGGATCTTTTCAAAAATCCTCCATTGGTATATCTTCCCTAATGTGAAAGTTTCACACAGCCACATATTTGTAGATTCTGTGAATGAAATGTTGAATATTTGTGTACTTTAATTCCAAATTTGACTTTTATTTTCTTCAAGCAGATTGTTCTTTCTGGTTTTGGATCAGAACAACATCTGAAGCTCACAACTATAATGTTTCAGAACATCTTTCCATCCATTGATGTTAACACTGTAAGTGCTTCAAAAAGTCATGTAAATGTTAAATTCTGTCAGATTTTTCCCCTTCTCATAGACTATTTTGTGGGATGTTTCAGGTAAAACTTTCCTCTTGCCAACGAATTGTTTTACTTGCTTACAACAAGGATACAAAGCTTATTGATTTCCGGCATTATTCCATCAGACTCCAACCTGTAGGTGTCTCCCGTAGAATCAGAAAGTTTGTGCAGAGCCATGAGGTCCCTGATCTTAGTGGCCATCAAGACGTAAGCGACTTTATCAATAAGTAAGGATTCTTCTTCATTTATTTATTCTGTGGGGTTGCGACATAAAAATGAACATCTAGAATAGAGCATAAGAGGTTCTGCAGTTGTTTGTGTATCTTATAGTTGATTTAATAATAGTCATGAACTGTCATTTATAATCTCAAGTAGAACAAAGTAGGAGGTGAAACCAAAATTGTAGTCTTTTTTCACTAGTCATTGTTGCCATTGTTTAATAAAGGGTAAAAATGAACAGGGAAAAACTAGGACGCAAGACACTTCAATCTTTTTATGATACTGTGATCATAGACTACTCTGCATTTTCATTTTTAATTGTTGATTTCTTTATGATCTTTTAAGGGCTGGTTATGGGTCAGAAAGTGAAGCAGATGAGGAAGCAGCAACAGTGACTCTGGCTAGTGATCTTAGTAGAGTTAATAAGGCTTCTACAAAAAGTGCTGTCAAGCTTCAGGAAATCGGACCTAGAATGACTCTACAACTCATGAAGATTGAGGAAGGATTGTGTTCTGGTGCCATTATCTTTAATGAATATGGTATGTTGATTTTGCAGCTTATTACTTTTTATTACAGCCGGATCTTTGGAAAACAGAATCTGCTAGGATCAGCAATACCGTATCTATCTATCTTATGCATATTTATGGACATGTTACTAATTTTGCACAATTTGTTGCCTTTATTTGACATTCCTTCATTTTTTTGTGTGCTTGTGTGCATGGACGTGTCCTTTCTTTCTGAGCACTTGGCTATATTGAACCTTGAACCACTTCAAATTGTCTGTTTTGGTAGTTTTCTTATCATAGTATAAGAATCTTTGTCAGAATATTCCTCATTTATGAGTTCCACTCTCATAGTCCATAATTTGCATAGATGAGAGTTAATTACATTCTTGATTTTCTTCTTGTAGAATGCCATTTCTACTTTGGTGCTGTGATTAACGGGTTAATTCATATTGATCAAGTTATTTTCGTGCTACATTTTGTTATTAGCACTTATTATCATTCGGCTTTTTAGAGTCTTTTTTCATTCCAATGTCCCTAGTTTTCATTTCTTATTGCTATGTCTACCAAGGTGTCGCTCTTTTATCCTCCAATGTCCCTAGTTTTCATTTCTTATTGCTATGTCTACCAAGATGTCGCTCTTTTATCCTCCATCTACTTTCCTTAACAATAGAGTCACCGGTCCTACATGCACTAGCAATTATTGACCTACTTAAGATAGCTGGATAGGTTGCAGTTGTTGGTTAGTTCCTATGTTCTACTTCAAAATACTTGTCCTTTCATTTTAGACTTTAACTGTGGGTTTCCTCATCTTTTTCCTGCTGTTGAAGCTAATTCTACCTGGCAATTGATTTGCAAGTTCGCATCTTAACATCATTTGACTTGTTCAGGAACTGTTAGTGACAAGACAAAGCAGCAAGAGGAAAATCCGAAAATTCAAGAGGATGCCGAAGAGAAACATAGCGAGGATGATGAGGAGGACAAAGATCTCGAAGAAAATGAGGGAAGTGATGAGGAAGACAGTGACTAGAGAAATTAGAAACTAGAGGATGCGTATAAAAATGGTGCTGTTGCTGTTGGTTCACAATATATGTGCCCATATGAGTGATTGTCCATGAAGGGGTGTCTTTTCTGTAACAGGTTTTGAAATAGTAGTAGAGCTGTAGTCGCACATTTAAGCTTGTTTTACGTAGATTAATGAATTTTGAAGAAAATCACATGGATTAATGATCTCTGAAGAAAGTTGCAGTGACCTCAGTACATCTATTTCCATTGTGTGGAGAACATTGCATTGAGGAGGCTATAAGCCATTTATGTAAACTTGAAATGCCTGGAAAGCCAATCCACTTCTTGTTTGGTGGCTAATAATAAACACGTTACAAGGAAGATGCTTCTTTAGTTTGGAACTGAAGATATTTAATTACAATTTAGTGATTTCAATATTGAATCCATAGTACTTGATAGTTGTGGGTATATGGTAAAAGATGAATGAATAAGCATATTTACTTGAAGACCTTTGAGACATATCTGAATTGACCTAAGCTAACATATATGAATATGAGTTTATGCTGAACATAAAAATTCTCAAGGTATCCAAATTGCCAAATAAAGAGTCCTGGTTTGTACTAAACATTAAAATTATGACGATGATTTTAACTTAAACTGCAACAGCAACATGGATTTGGCCTGACCCTAAAATCATGTGACTATTCTCACAAATGCTGTTTCTTGTTAGTGAAAGATTTCCACAACAGATGCAAATAGTCACAGCAAAAGCTCTTATGGAAAGCTATTATTTTTAACAACAACAATATTTCTTCAGTATATGATATTGGCAATGGCATACAAATGGAGCACTACTAGAGTAATTTCTTTTTAATCACCATTCAATTCATCAAAAAATTGCAGCTTTAAAATCAAAACCTATTCTACTCTTTTAAAGTGACTTCCTAAGAATCTCTTCGGATGGAACCTCAAGTGTTGATCCAGCATGCTCCTTATCAAGCTTCACCTCTGCAGCAGTTAACATTTGACATCCAAAATCAGCTTATATACATATATTCATAGTTTTTAAGATTGGCAATTCAACGAGCACGTGGTGTGCGTTATATATCGGGAGAGTAATAGAAATAAAATTGGTAAAAAAAAAAAAAAGTACCATAGCCGCCTCGGTCATTCAGCTTGGCTTGGACAATCATCGTAGAGATGAAATGGGAGGCTTCGCGTGCTGCTTCGAGGAGCTTTTGGATCTCAGATTCGGAGGTCACATGACGATTCTCCTCAAATTTCTTCCTGACCTCTGAAGCCGACGCGTTAAGCATCATTGTATCGCCAGAGAACGATTTACGAGTCGCTCGCAGTAGCGATCTGTATGCTACCAATACTTCTCCTCTCACCATCTTCCTCTCCTTTGTCTCTGCTTTCTCTGCAATTCTTTGCAGCGGCTTCGCTTCAACTCAATAAACGCCATATAAATGCGACGTCGTTTAATTACTACGCAAATCGGGCTTTTTAAGAGAAAATAACTATTATTCAAAAAAAAAAAAAAAAAAAAAGAAAAGAGAAAATAACTAACTTCTTTGTAAAAGTTTTCTCGTTACCATATTTCACAATCATTTACATATTGACTCCATCAATTTTTCTTTTTTTTCCAAAAAAAATATATCATTAATTGAATTTTAAGATGCGAGGAAAAGAGCAAGATTTTACAACATATACAATATAGATCACCTAATCTTACTCTTGAATGATAGATCATAAAAAAAAAGAGAAGAAAATAATATCACACAAGAAAATAAAAACTGTCACAGACTCACTGGTACAACGGTGTCACACTCATTATTTTGTGGAGAACTCAATCAATTAATATTATTGTTAATTTTTTATAATAAAATATTAATATAATACAAAATATTAATATATTATTAATTTTAATTAATAAAATTATTTTTATATATGATTCATCATCAATTTAAAAGATATACCAATTTTATTTACTGTAAATTCATTATACTAAGTTTTTTTTTTTTGAAGATATAATAATAATAATAATAATAATATTGTTACTTATGTGAATCCAAAACAAGGACATTACAAATAAAAGGAGGTGGCCTAAAGTCAGACATAAAACCTGTGGCTCTAGCTAATAGATGAGCTATAGAGTTGGCTGACATGTACAACACATTCATTCATCTCTTTCAATAGAGATTTACAATCATCAATAATTACTCCTACCACAAAGTTAATGAAATGAGAAGAATTAGAGCCCGAACTAACCTAAGAGCATCGGTTTCAATCACTGCACGAGACATAGAGCGCCTTTTCAACCAGCTAAGCACTCCACGCAAGCTTAAAGCTTCTGCTAACAAAGCATCAGCAGGACCAAAGCTGCTTCCATTTCCTGCAGCCTTATCGTTTCTCAACACCCAACCAAAGCCCACCTTACCATCTGCTTCAAAAACCACATTGCATTTATACCAACCAGCGTGCGGAGGTTTCCAATGGAAGAGACGGTCATCATCACTTGGTAAACTATCAACTTGATTCAACAACTGAGCAGACTGCCATTGAAACAGAAAGGAACTAACCATATTAACCAAGTGGACTGCAGTCTGTCGTTTATGATTCCATAGGAATGTTATATCACTTGACAAATAATTTCACCATTTATATTATTTATTTTTTAATGATATTATTTGAATAGCTAGACTTATATCTCTTTCTATAAGTATTTTTTTTTGAGAGCATACCATTAGTGCTTTGTTTCAGGTCTGTTTAATCATATATAAGAATGGTATATGATTTTTTTTTTTTTTTTTTTTTGAAAAGTTCTCTCTCCCAGCTGAAAATCAATGCTTTTCGATTTCCTTTTTGGGAGAGGCTTTGTTTCAATTTCCATATTTACCTTTGGAGGCTCATCTGCTGGAGGGTAAACCGAAACTATTCATTACTTGGAATGATAGTTCATAATTTTACTTCTAAAAGTCCAGAAAATTTTCTTTTATAGTGCTTATAATTGATCTTTCAAAATGTTCGCAGGCATTACTAAAAACTATATTAAACTTGCAAAATTACAAGCCATGTTTAAACATGGCTTTACAATCGATGTTCAGGCTCAAATTTAGAGCCTGTATGAGCCAGTAACTTGAAGCCCTAGAGTGTAGTTAGTAAAAGAACGGTACGAGTTGATTTTTCACTCTCTTATGAAAAAGCAGAGGGGATTTCTGAGTTAGTCCTCAACATAGTCATGAAACAAACAACTGTGTTTGTTTTACATATTTAACATCACTTTCTTTACTTGAAATGTTGTTCAGTTTACACAGGCACATACCTTTCTTTGAATGTGTGACAGAAGCAAAATGAGGACCAAATCCAATTTGTGTAGAACTAATGAGTTGTAACCAATCTCTCAAAAATTTGGAAGCGAAAGCACACGAAAAACATCACACAAGAATGAAAAGCATCACACAAGAATGCCGTATCACTTGTAGCATCATCAAAGAGTTGCAGCATTTCCGTTGGCCGAAAGCTCAGTAGCATTAAAGAGATAAAAGCAGTAACTGGGTACAAAAATAATTCCATTTGTTTATCTCAGTGAATCTACCATCCTGCTATCATGCTTCTTCCGGCGGCATCTGTGATGAGCTTTTTGATCAGAGAATGTGTTCTCCCCAACCATCTCCATTTTAGAATTTATACCTAAGAAAAAAAAAAAGGAAAACATGGAGCATATTAGAGAAGAAAAATGGAATTCAATTTCCATTTGTTAATTTTCATTCCAAACTATACATGTCTTGACATCGAAACATTCAGTTGAATAGATGAGACACAAATAACAGACTTGCCCCATTTACTTTGTTACCGCAAGTATCCACAATGCAGACACAGGCAACAAAATAAACTAGAAAAAACTTCACAAAAAAAAAAAAGGTTGTGCTTACATGAAATTTCAGGATTTTCTAGTTCTTCAACGATTAAACCCATATCACATAAAATGGGACAAAATGAGTGTTGGAATCCAACACTGAAATGATGCAAAAAGGTGAACATGATAACAGGTATACATACATATTGCAAAAAGGTGAACATGATAACAGGTATACACACACATTCATAACATCCCTACATTAACTTATTTTTTATGTTCTCGAGTAAAAATTGTTTCCAGAAATAAATCATTTCTTTGTTTGGTAAAAGGTTGTTGTAGAAGTGCCAAATTCCAACCAAACCACAAGAAGCAGCCAGCCACCAGAACTCATTGCCAAGAAAATAGAACTCGCTATAGCACCTCCAAATTTCCTTGAATGAAATATTTGGCTAATTTAACTAGTCAGATAAATTAATAATCGGATTAATATCGCTACAGGCAAAGCACAAAACTATGCAAGCAATATGTGGTAATAGCAGGAAAGCTAAAATAATCACCATTGGTTTAATTAGTACCTCCAAATTGATCACCCCAAAACAACAACCTGGCGTCATCTTCCTCTTCATCGACCTCGTCTTCATACCCAAACTCCGCATCTCCTCTGTAACCCGGTTCACTCCCATACCCGGATTCATTTCCTTGATTATCAAAATTACCAAACTGCCCGCACCCAGCACCAACCAAATTCTCTCTCTCTTCTCTTTCCCTATCCTTTTCCCTCCTCGACGAATTCCTCGCTTCGCTCACATCCGATCCCCAATTACTGTCTCCATTACCAAAGAGTTCGCCGCTAGAATCGGTCCCAACAGCCACAGGAAAGTCAGAGCAAGTACCGTGAGCAGCCGACGCACCAACAGAGCAACAGCGTCGGGTTCCACTCCGATCGGAACTCCGGCCAGACACCGACCGGGAACCACGACGGCGGCGTTTGCGGGCGATGAGACGTAAGCTACCGCGGCTGTAGGGACTGGCGGAGGGAATAGGCTTGTCGTCGTCGATGATAGAGAGCTTGGAGAAGTCGATAGAATCGATGGGAAAGGAAGTGGTGCGATCGGAGAGGCAAGGGCGTTTAGTGAGAGTATGGCGGGTAGAGTAAGGTTTAGGAGGATCGGAGTCTAGGGTTTGTAGGTGGAAAGGTCTCCAAGAATGGAGCTGGTAGGTGCAGGAATCTATGGAATGGCGAGAATCTAGGGTTCTGTGTGACATTTGCCAGGATTGAAGCTGGAATATGGACAAATAGATGGCCAAGCTGAACTTAGTTTTTAACTTTAGCTCGATTGGTACAGATATCACTATTCACAACTGAAGAAGAAGAAGAAGAAGAAGTAGTAGTTTTTTCAGTTGAGAGACGTGAGGATGATGATGAAAATGATGATTCTAGATCCAGTTCCAATAGCCAATGCGAATAAGGAATTTGGTCGCGTTGGTCCACTTGCTACCCATGCATCTCTTTCTTCGTTTCAGATTTTCTTTTTTATACTTATATTTTTATATATATATATAATTTCTATCTCACCGGGTAGCCCGTGATTGAAACTAGTCAATTCAAAAATGACTTAATCTCTGAAGTTTGAATCCATAATCTTTGTGGTCATAGGCTCAACTCTTACCACCTGGGCTCAAGTGGTAAGGCAGCTTTTTAACTTGTATGATTAAAAATTAAGACCATAATTAAACATTAAATTCATAACTTTCAAAATTACTGTCATGAACAATTTTCGTGGAAAAAAATCCATTTTTCCGCCGTTTTCCATATAAATTTTTAATCTGAGAAATAATTATTTCTCATAAAATAAGAATTTTTATTTCTCAAATTATTTTATCTAATATTATAAACCAGACAATGGTCAATGGTCCATGGTCCATGGTCCATGATATCATTGGTCTTCATTGCTTCACAAATATGCAACAGAGCCTCGCAAAGCATGCTCTCCCCTCTATTTCGTACCCTTGACAAATCATTTCACTTATGCTATCGTACCAGTCAATAAGTTAAAACATATTATCAGTTTCACCGATGACCCAACTAAAAATAACCTTCATCTAAACCTAACTCCAAACACGAAGGTCGAGGAAATGAACTAATCTAATCCAAAATATACTGCCCAACCGGTGTTTAGATAAAATCTTCATCGTATATTCAAGTCAGATGCTACTGCATGATCATGCCCCGGTTTCCAGTGACCTTTTACTCTGGTATTTACAATTCAGATTCAAAATGTAAAAGCCGAGATTATGAACAAAGCAGCCGGAGATCCTCTATGTTCATCCATTGATATCATGCAGACATTTGTGAAGTGCAGCTGCATAGTCATCAAACTGAATATCTGTAGGTGGCTGCAAGTCAAAAACATATGAAACGGACTTTGATGCCAACATCGGCTTCCTAGTTGTCACCGCATCTGACAACTCTCCAAAGCTTGCTTCATCAAAAGGAAAGGACTCTCTCAGGAAAAAGAAGCCATCTCTGCCCAGCTTTTCCACCTAAGACAACAACAGCATGCTTTGAAATCATGTTGACATCATAAACATCACCATATCCATTAGTATCAGTACGAACAACAGATTTCTGCCACACATATTTAGGAGAATTATGTTATTTATAAAATTAACACTAGCTATATATATATATATATACACCCTAGCACAAATGGGTACATGTATTTGCAACTAGAAATGAATATTTTAAAATTATGGTTCAAGCATTGGAAAGAGCAGAAAATGAACCTCCTGTGGAAAAACAGTTACCTGCAACTGTGAAAATTTGATATTGTTCATCGTGATGATAACTCGCAGGTCATACAAGGAATCAGCTATAATTCTGATGGCTAAATAGTCAAAGAAATTCTGCATAAGAATTTTCTGTCCCTCCAAATTTTCACTTTGACTGTCAAAATTAGGGAACCAGAGCATGCACTTAATTTCACTCCATGGAATCAAATTCTTCCCTGCTTTGGAAATTATCGTTTGGTAGGGGTGATCAAGATCCCACAGGATTTGGACATCCTTTAACAATGGATCGCTTAAGGAGGTATCAGACATGCATGTTGTGGATATAATTTTGCACGGATCATACAAGCGAGCAAAATTTGAGGAGAAATGCAGGTCCTGATCATCTAATAAGAGAACAAATCCATCTGAAGATGTTGGAAACAATTGTAGAAGGGAAGCAGCATTAACGACATCATCTTCTGGCAGGCATGGTGTTGGGCTAAATGATGATACTGATGAACCCAATTCATGTGAAAAGAAACATGACTCTCCATTTCGACAACCCTGCGTATCCTTTCACTACTGTTAGAAATCATGAAAACAAAACTAGCAAAACATTAAGCAGCAATTGCAAATTTGCACAGAAATCGCAACATCTCAGAGATGACAACAATAATAGTTGAGGCAGGTGAGGAGACTCAAAATGCTTCTACACTTGTACTTGGCATGTTTTACTCACCTATTGTATGCTCCATTGTGCTTCATAAATCTCATGCTTTATTCATTGTTATCATGCTTCATTCCTTGTTAACAGGCAAATTTATCTATGCCCTCACAATCATTATAACCCAAGCATAGCTGCTATCCCCCATCTAAGTACAGGTTACCAAATTAATTTTGAAGGAAACATGCAAAAGAACAAGAGATATAACCCACATTGTTATTAAAAATAAAGGGTGATATTGACAAATGTCAATGATGCAGATGAATTCACAGATCAGTTGATATAATTATCAAAGACAATCATGTATTAGCAAGAAACCAATGTTGCTAATTCATATCAATAGAATGTAAAAAGTTATGCTGCAATTTGCAATTGCAACTGCAAAATGATTATGTCAAACATAAAATCTCACACATCATCAACACAACTAAAAGTGACTGCTGAGCTAAATCAGAGTCAGCTGCATAAAATCCTTTTTTCTCCATTCCATTCTATGAAAAGCTCTTTGTTTAAATCTAAGCTTTATAAAATATTGAATAATACATTTTTCACCAGTATACCTTTGGTTATAAGGTAGCCACATAGCTAGGTCCAATTGGGCATGCAGTACTTAAGGGGGGTGTATTTAATTAAGACTTTTCAATACTTTGATAGATTTTAAAAGTTATAGGGTATTCAATTATAACTTTTAAAGACTTTAAAAGTTATGGTGTATTTAATAATGACTTTTATAAACTTACAAAAAGTCTATAAAAGTTAAGGGGTATTCAATTAAGATTTTTAAATAGTTAATAAAAGTAAACTCATATTCAAAAAGTCATGGATTTTTATAAACAATGAAATTTTATGGACTTTTAATGACTTTGAATGACTTTTACTATGTATATCAACATACAAAAAGTCATTCACCTTACCTCAAGATTTTGAATGACTATCAAATATAAATCTCTATCAATGAGAGATGAAAGTGCTACAAGGTAATATACTTATTGCTATTTCAATTTATTTTCACTTTTTTATATGTTTTTTTTATTTTTGTTTATCACGTTTTTTATTATATATATATGTTAGGTAAATATTTTTTGGTGGATTGTGAAAAAAATCTATTAGCTGAGAAAATTCTTTGATATGGTTTTTTATTTGAAATTAATAAAATAAATATCTTAATTATTTTTAAACAAAATAATTAAAGACATCCACTCTTAATAATTATTTTAAAAATTTTATTTTTATTATATGATAAAAATTATTATTAGGTCAAAATATGCATATTAAAATCAATAAAAGTCATAAAAAGTCTTTTAAAATAAAGTCCACAAAAGTCATTAACAAATTCATAAACTCTATAAAAGTCTTCCAAAGTAAAGTCTATAAAAGTCATTAAACTCTATAAAAGTCATTAAAAAATCTATAAACTCTACAAAAGTCATTCACTTAAAAAAGTCTATAAATATCTTTAAAAGTCGTAATTGAATACACCCCCAAGTCTCCACAAATTTCCCATCAATTGATGGTGTTCAGCGGTGCATTCTTCTAAAGGGCACTTATGGACCTATCTGGAGCTAGGCCAGATTTTCTGAGGATCATTTGTAATTGAAATTTGTGATTTGCAGTTGTTTTTAGTCATATTTTAATTTTTGACTCAGAGTGTAATTTGATATTTGTACTAGCCACCTAGAGTTTAGCAATATTCAGTACTTGCATTCTTTAACATTTGACAAAATAGAGAAAAAAAAAAAGGAATTCTTTAATCATATTTAAAAGTCTTAAAGTTGCCAAAGGTCCCAGTTAAAAAGCTTTCCCAAGAAAAGATAGTGGAATACATTATTGAGCTAACTACCAAAACCAAAGACATAAATGTCATAAATCAATACAAATACATATAATGATTTTAAAGCAAATATAGAATGTGATCAGCAGAAGCAAAATACCTGCAAAGTGAAAAAATATCTGCAAGCAGGTTTTTTTGCTTGAAGTGAATGAGAAAATGAACATTCACTGCCCTTGTTGCAGGATCCATTAACGAAGTATACACATAAAGAGGCCTCTCCATTGCCATGAGATGTAACATCATTAACATAGCTAGCATCATTGTCCAATGCACTGTCATGCACATAACTAGCATCATTCCTAGATGCATCATCTGTCAATAGAACTGTTACCTGTCAAATGCAACAATTTAATGAAATAATTAGCTTGTTGACATTCCAAAATCCAAGCACAAGGCTATAAAGCTTATTCACCTCTTTAACAATAGTTGACAATTTTCCCGCCACATTAATAGTCTGAAAGTGACAAGAATCAACAAAAGGTACAGCACAACATTTATTAATTTCAGAAGGTGGCTCATGGTGCTCATCATCCGCAGCAACAGTAAATGCATCTCCATTTTGCAGGGTTTTTAGAAGACACACATGCCCAAATTCATAAGGATGATAATAGGTTGGTAGGCCATCACATTTACTGAAAAATTGGGGCCGAAACTGATGCAGTGAATTTAATATATCTTCATCTGGTAGAAAAGAGAATAAAGAATATAAGCATACTAAAATTTTCATTTACAAAAACAGGAAAGAGAAAAAGAAGAGATAATCTAATAACAATCATAGTCCACATATGTTTCCAGAAAATAAGGTAAAAGCACTCTGGAAGAAAAACATATTGAAATCCATACACATCTCAGACACTTGATGTAGAGATGACTGCACAAGATTATGGAATGAGCACCATTCCTCTTCAATCTTCAGCAGCAGTGAGGTTACAGCTTTCATTTCATCAAACTCAGAAAGTCGTTTTAGGTGGTCAAGACGATGCTTATCCTGCACAGAAAAGAATAATGCTCAAATCATACATCACAATTCTACTCAAAAAGCCTTCCAAACATGCAATCATACCTTAAGTACACGTTGCCAAAACTGATATGCACACAAGTTTCCCATTAATATCATCTCCTTTCGACCAAGTTGTACCATATTGTTACAATCACCACCAAAGTAACGATAAGTGTACTCTGCAAACTGAAGTATAACATCAATTGGTGAGACAGACAGAATTGTCCAACTAGAAAGCTTATAGAACGAGTTCACTTATAAGGCAATACCAAATGTTCATCTCCAAAAGGATGAAGAATTGGTTTAGGCTGTACATCCATCAATGTACCAATCAGAATGCCTTCACGCAACAAACCAACATCTCCAAATTTGAGTGCAATAATAGAAGCATCAAAGGACAATGAGAAGCTCGTAATCAACCGTCCATAAAATGTAGGCTCAAACCGGCCTCTTGCAGAGGTTCTAGCCAATGCATTTATGCGGACAAGCAAGTTTAATGCATCTTCAATAACTTGAGGCTCAGGGGGGTCCAGAGTCTTCTGTAACAAGACTAATCAAAGTTTCACAGGTTAGAGTCCTACTCAATTTGCAGGATCCATCATAAACAGATATTTCAGTTCAAATACAGTTGCTTATCATTGATTCACATAAGCTGCTAACAAGCAACTGCTTGCACATTATAAAACTTACAATTACAACAGAATAACCATGATAGATAAAGTATGTCAGCTAAATAAAATTGTCACTATAGAAGCCATGTCAGCTAAATAAAATTGTCACTATAGAAGCCAACTTCAAAACTAGAGTAAAAGGTCAGCTAAATTCAAGCCATAAAGTTGAAGATGCCCATGCAGCAGCTGCACAAGCCAGCCACAGTTCATGGCATGCTCTCCAGTTCCAGTGTTCAAGACTATGAAACAGTAGTAAAACAGTTGCAAAAACTTATAGCAGGTTCAGGAGCAAGCTTAACTTAAAAATGCAGTACCAGCTTATGGGCACACAACTAGCGCACAAGACCATCTAAAATTCAGCTCACAGGGTTAAAGATGCCTGTGCAGAAGTTATGCAACAGCAGGTTCAAGGAGTTTGCTCAACTCCGAGTGTGGATCGAGCAGGTTGGGTCAAGTAAGAAAAAGACTAGCAGCATGGTCCATCTAGCTTGACTCTTGCCATTCCATTAAAGCCAATAAATTGATTCATATGCAATTCATCTGAGCGAGCTCTAACAATAAGCTAATATAAACCGTATTATAATGAGTGACCTAAGTCAATTGAACAAGTTAGTGGAACGCCAGAAAAAGCCCTTGAGTTGAATAGGAAATTCCACATAAGCTCGTTCCAACATACAAAGATTCTTCACCTTATGCTTCCCTATAATTCAGAATAACATTGCAAAACACCCATTTTTCAATGGCGTGGCTGCATGAAAGATAATTAAGACTGTCTGATGGACAATTACTCAATATCTTGTTCATTCACAACAAAATATTTTCTCTGTGCAGCGGTAAAATCTTTGGAAAGAATAATTGAGCCATTCAATTAAGCAGATAACTGAGCAGTACAATTTACAACAAGCTTAGAATGTATAATCATACCCCTGGGATCATTAATGGCTTTAGATTCAGCACAGCAAACCATGAGAACTTGTTGCCGCAATGATAACCTCAGTATAGCTGGAGACTCATGTTCCTGAAGCTTGTTGAAAAATGATCTTGTGACCAACCGATAAATCTGGCCATCACAAGTTCTACCAGTTCTCCCTTTTCGCTGATCGGCCTAAAATATCAACTGAAACTAGTAAAGGATAATGTAAGGAAAGTTCAACATCGACCAGTAAAATCCTGCAATTACCTGAGATTTAGAAACCCATACAAGCTCTGCAGCATCTTTTTTTCTAGTGCCATCCCAAAATACTTGCAAAGATCGGCATGAGTCAATCACAAATGCTACTTTTGGTATTGTCACAGAAGATTCTGCAATATTTGTGGCCAATATCACCTATGCAAGAGTACTTTCAAGTGAACAGCTATGACCATGATACAATCTTGAATTGGCACAGATGACAAAAGTTTGATGCATATAAACATTTATGAAAGAAACATATACAGAGTAACACTCTTGCATATTCAATAATTCAAATCATTGTCCAGTATCCCATGTATGGAAACTGCTTCAGAAATCATGAACCCCTGTGTTTAGCTTACATCACATAGTGTATTTAAGAATTAAGCCATGCTAGAACATTAAGGAAAAAAGTGCACAACAAAATTCAAGCAACATTATTTCAAATTTGAACAACAAAAGAAACTTCAACTCCCCATAACACCACCCCCCCTAAAAAGTAATAATAATAACAAAGGAATATTATTGCAAGTAACTAGAATTCAACTTTCCCAGAAGACAGAGTCAATTAAAGGCATACCTTACGATGAGATTTCCAGATTTTCATAGCCATGAGAGCCTGTTCAGTGTCAATGCTCCCATGTAAAATGTGAACTTTAAAACATGAACCATGTGAATTCAAAAGATGATACTGCTGCTCCAGGTCATGGTAGGTGGGAAGGAAAACCAATATGCCCTTTTCAATGTCTGGTTCATTTTCATGAATGTGCATAATCAAATTATGAATAAGTTTGTGCACTTCTGGTTTTATATCAGCAGCTGCCATAGAAGGACTTGGTCCTGAGCAATATCTGGTAGCCAGTAACTCTGAACTTATTCCAAGAAACTCAGTTATCTGTTCAGAGAACAGGAAAGTATCATCAATTACATTCAAGTAGTGACTTTGATTTAAAAAGTCTCCACTATCCACAACTGCCATAACCTAAAATGCATATGCAGTAATCTAGAACTAAAAATGATTTTCCATATTCTTTGACAAAATTTTCCAATATTCAGGTTTAAAGAACATCACATACTTCATCTTGTATAATCATTATTGTTACATAATTCAAACAATATTTGCAATCATTATAAGTATGTGAATGTTAAAGAAAAATGAATTGAAGCACTCAACTCAATATAGTTTTACTGAATCAAAAGCAGAAGAATCATAAAGAAAATCAGCAAAGAAAACATTTATGTCAGCAGATAACATTTATGTTAGCAGAATTTGTATTTCCATGCTCCTAGAGTTTTCGAAGGGAGCAATTATGCTGAAAACTGATAGAAGTTTGAAGCATTAAATCTTGTTCATGTAATTCCACAGGAACAAGTAATTGCCTGTTCAAGATATGAAACTCTCTTCTGAAAAAGCGCTTGCTGGTTGGAACTTGGGATTGCAAGCACTTCAACTCTTTCACCTCTGCCAATATCTTTAAAGTAATCACGGTATCTTCCAAAATCAGCAGTTGCAGACATCAGTACCACCCTGAGAAAATCAAAGTTCTCACACCATCAGGTAACATGACCAAAGAGAAATGACCGTAATATAAGAAATAGCGCTGTACACTCATAAAATTAACCATAAAAATGAGTTCACAAGAAAGCAGAACATGCATTTTTCAAATATGTCAACAAGATGTAAACTGCTTATGTTTGGTTTATAAAATTCATAGACATGGTTAAACTGCACATAAATAAAAGTAACACATCCACCTCAGATCATTGTTCCTTAACAGAAACTGCTTGACACAGACCAGAACGAGATCAGATTCAACAGATCTTTCATGCACTTCATCAAGAATGATGGCTTTGTATTTGAGAGCATTTAATCCTTTCTCTCTCATTTCCTCTAATAAAACACCAGCTGTTTTGAAGACAATCTTTGACCTGAAAAATTAAATAAACAAAATTGGAGTATAGACATTGAGAAGTTGTTGAATAAATTTCTAAAAAGATGCATGCCAACAAGGAACTAACGGAAACCAAGAGAAAGATGAGGCAAAAGTCCTCATATCTGCATTTTCCAGATTAAATGTGATGTGGAGGGTGGGTTGGAGAGGAAAAACAAAACACAGTTATGCATGATCTCCCGCATTAGGTGGTTACCTAAATTCAACTCAGAAAAAAAAAATCAAATGCAGAATGTAGATGTGGAAGATGGTTCGAGGAAATTGATAAAAGAAGAGATATAGTATATAAAAGTACCACAAATGAGAAGTAATGATCCAAAACTCAAAAAGGCTGATGAACACACATGTAAGACTAATTTACTTGTTAAAAGTACCTTGCTGACAAATGCTTTGAATGGCCTATATGATATCCAACTTCTCCTCCCAGTTCACAGTTACGAGCTTTTGCTACCATTTTAGCAACAGCAACAACAGCAAATCTCCTGGGCTGTGTGCACAGAATGGGTTCCATGTTCTCTTCCAAAAGAAACTGTGGTACTTGAGAGCTCTTTCCTTGAAAGTAGATTTGGAAAGCAGACAATAAGCATAAGACAGAGACATGTTAAGAAAATTTAAGAGAAAAAAAAAATGGCAGTATGGGAGCTTTCACGGCCGAACAAAATGGGAGACCAAGAATGAAATTGGAGGAAATCTAAAGTGAAAATGGATACAAATGTTTGAATCATCAAATAAAAGATTTACTTATGCAAGTTGCAAATTCGGCATTGGTTCTAAGTAAAGCAACATAGAATGACACAACATACTTTGGTATGCCTTGGAAATCTATCTCTACATCCATAATATACATATATATATAGATTAGTAAACTAAACAAGAAAATGAAAATCAATTATTTCAAAATTCTAGTAAAATCAAATTAATAGCATCAAATCAAAATACACCCTTACAACATATGAGAAAAAAAAAATCTACCAACATGCTTGTATGCGAAATTGCAAATGTGAATTTAATCATTTAAATGCCCTTAAGCTTATAAATGCAAGGAAGTCTTATGTCAGGTGTGAAATTAACTCAAAACAGCTTTCCATTTTACTCTAGTTCTATATGATCATTTAGAAGACAGCATATGAGCAGATTTCTTTCTTCTTCCTCTCGGTTTTCTCTAGCCAAACACTGCCTCATGACATGATCTTAAAAAACAACTACAAAAAAAGTACGGGCGACGCAAAAATGAAACAAAATAGAGTGGTAAACAAAAAGAGATTACCACAGCCAGTCTCGCCAACAATGAGAGTGACGGGATTTTCGAGGATTTTGTCAACGATTTTCCGTCTAAGCGACATTATTGGTAGAGACGAGAATTCGGGTTGTAGAAATGGAGAAGAATGTGAGGAGCTACGTGAAGAAGACGTTGGAGACGATGATTCAGCCATTTTCGCTCTGCTGCTGTACTTCGCTGAGGCAGAGATAAATAATAAGCAAAAAAGGGGAAGGATTAAAGACTAAGAAATTGGAGTGTGGCTGACTAGTTTCTTCTGTATGGCGCCTCAGACCTCGGTCTTTTTCACTGGATATGATCAAATAAGGTCGATAACATGTAAGATGAGTTGAAAAATCGATTTTTTTGCTTATCTCTCTTTGACTATTGGGTGATTGGCCAATCAGTTGCTGGTCCTAGAACTGCGTTTGCTAGACACTGTGTATTTGAGAGGCAAACCCCATCTCCTTCCTTGGCACGTAATCGAGAAGTGGGTCCACGTCAAATTTCGGGGAATTTTTTCTTATGGGACCGGTATTTACTTTGGAATCTCTGGACAGTACTATTTTGATGATGACTCTAACAGACGGCTTAGATCTTACTACTTCTTCCCTGCCATATGCTCAGCATAATGCGTCACTCGCATTTGGTGCATGGTTTGGTTTGGTTTGGTTTGGTTTGATTTAGCTTGGTTGAGGGTGTTTTCTATTTTTATTTTATTTTAAGATAAAGTAATATGTTTTGTTCCAGAAAATTTATTTAAATTTACAAAAAGTAAAAAGTATTGTATTGTTTTTAATAAAATAACATTATTTTCTGTTAATATAAAAATTAAAGTGTTTTTTCATTATAACTTGATATATACTACATTAAATTGTTACATTATAGAAAAATAAACCACATTTTATGAAATTAATTTTATATTTTTTATAATTATATGAATTGAAATTATCTTTAAAACTTTTACATAAATTTATTTTAAATTATCAAAAAATAGTGATAGTTTACGAAAATATATCAAGTTATAATAAAAAAATATTAATTCTTATAATGTTATTTCACAAAAAAATAATCTTTTCACATTTTTTATGAATAAAATAAATTTTCTAAATTAAGACTTTTCTTTACGAAAATATCAATTTTAAAAAAAATTCAATTAATAAAGTGGCAATAACAATTATAAAAAAAATTCAATAATCATAACAATTAATTTCATAAAAAAAATGGTTTAATTTCATACAAAGTAATAATTTAACAAAAAATAATATCAAGTTATAACAAAAGAAATACTAATTCGTGTATATTTATGAAAAATAATATTATTTCACAAAAAATAAAGTAAAATTTTTACATTTTCATAAATTTCGATAAATTTTTGCAAACAAAATAAGTTTTTTTGTTTAACTATAGAAGACGTCTGAGTTGAGTTGCCAAATTTGTTTTAAACGACTAATAGGATTGCAAACACAAAAATTACAAAGATAAGTCCTTATACAACATATCCATGAACATTAAAAACATTCTTTTGATATATCAAATAAGAGTTGTTCCTAGAAAGCCAATCAAAAACTTGATTTACCCCTCTAGGAATGTGCCTATAACAGATGTTAGGATTACCTTTTCTTAAATCTTGAATGTCCTCTGCAATAGTTGATATCTCCCATTGGAATTCATCTTTTTCAAAATTATTGGTTTGAATAGCTTGTAAACAATCATATTCAATAGCAATAAAAGCAGAACTTGAAAATGAGAGTGACTGCAGAACTTGTTAGAACTTATATATATAACACTGCCTTTCAGAGTCTCTGGAAATAAAAACATTGTTACGGCTAGCATGTGTAGCACTAAAAGTGGCATCACAATTTATTTTCCAACTTCCTTCTTGAGGGGCAGTCCACTTTTGTGTGTAACTTATTTGCAGCTTAGAACTTTCCTATACCAATTGAGAAACAACTTTAGCATTTGAAGATTGAATGAAATTCCATTTTCACAAGTAAATTTGGTTGGGTTGCCAAATTTACAAAATAAGCAAAATGTAACCAAAATAATTTGCAAATGAATAAAGGTTGGTGTCACCGACTTTGATATAAACAGTGTATTGTGAGCTCGTAAGTTTTTTTCTCTCTTATTAAATGAGTCATTAAAATAATTTTTTTTTTTTTAGTTTAGTCGGGAATGTATCTTTACAAGTTCATATGATTTCTTTTAGTAGCAAATTCCTGCAATTGTCCTCTTTTAGGTTTCAAATTATAAAAGAAGCCTCCTACAAAAATTTGTTTAAAATGTCATATTTATATTATGTAAAATAAAAAATGTATCAAAAAATATTATTTAAATTTTTACCACAAAATAAAATCATATGCTATATATTTGATCAAATATTACTAAAAAGATTGACATTTTAACTCAAATTTCACTATAATATGTAACTGAACTTGAGTAGAGGGTTCAAAGTTCAATTTGTATAAAAAATACAAAATTTATTTTTAATTGAATAAGATCGATATATTAACTTATGTTTTGCTCCTTCAAAAAAAAAAAAAACCTTATCTTTTTGCAGTAATTGTAAAAAAAATGTAAAGCTAGGCAAAAAAAAAATATTTGTCTATGTATTTTTGAATTAGAACCTTAGTAAAAGTAATATTAGAGTTTAAGATGTTACTAAGAAAATATGAAATTAAATATTAAAAAAATGTCTAAATGTTTAAAAGATAAATTTTATAGTTATTGCTTACTGTTGTTCTCTTACCCTTGAAAAGTTAAAAATGAACTTGCTAGGTATATAATATACATCAACCGGAATCTCTAACTTCTAACAAACAATTTTTTGTAATTCTAAACTTAATGGATTCTTAAAGTAGCTACAGTAGCTATATTTAACTGATGCTGCTTGAAAAGTAAATTTAGAGAATTAAAGAATCGACTAGAAAAGTTAGAAAATTAAAGGGAATTAATGTAGAAAGCTAGAAAAAAAAAAACCATTATAAAATTGAAGAAATTTTGTGGAGAATTGTAGGAAATAACTAGAGAATTGTAAAGAAAAAACCTTGATTGCATTAAACATAAAAAAATTATAAATGAGTCTGAAATGATAAAAACAAAGGAAATTGAAATTGAAAGTTGTTTGTTGAATCTTAAGATGCACAAACGTTTCAATTAATATGCGTTTCTTTGTATTTGTGTCTCAACTATTTAGACACTTCAATTTATAAAGCAGATGATTCAATCAAAAGCCGTTTATCTGTATTTTTATTCTTATTTTTTATGTTCGTGTCAGTGCTACCTAGATTGAAACTAACTGATTTTGTGCAGTTGTTAATCGATTGGTTGTTGAGAGCTCCTTTTATTGATTGGTGGAGCTCTTCTTATAAACTTCCATGATGGCAACTGCTCCCTTAGAATTAGTTCCCTCATATCATGTTTCCAATGAACAACAACTCCCTCGTATAGATCTTCAATAGGCAATAGTTCTTCTGCCAGATAGCTCCACTGAGCATGTTACCTTTTAATTCCACTACTTATTATTCAATAGTGATTGATTATTAATGAAGTAAAATTTTATTTATAAAAAATAAAATAATTATAGGAGATATCTGTCTAAAATTAGTGGTGCATTATAGAGTTATTTTGATTTTTACAAAGTAAAATATACTTTGTTAATAACCACCATTGGATGAGAAAATACACTTTCATCCAATGGTGAATAAAACAAAGTAAAATGAAAGTAAGTAAAAATCAAAGTAACCATAGAATTTCCCAAAATTAGTATAAGTATTGATTAAATCAATATAATTAAAAAATAATTAATGCCACAAACAAAAATATAAATATATTAACGCTCTGTTTGTTTGCAGAAAATAATTTTTTCTCCAAAAAATTTATTTTCCAAAGAAAATATTTTTCAATATTTGGGTGCAAACACTAGAAGACAATAAATAATGAGAAAAAATATTAGAAAATATAAAAGAATGCAATAAATAAGGAGGTAAGACATTGTAAAATATATTAGAAAATGATCATTTTTTCTTATTTTGAGATTATTTTAGTTTTACTAACAATTCTTTTTTTTTTTTTTTTTTTTTTTTTTAAGAATGGAGGTGAGAGATTAAACCCTACAACCTCTAAATGGAGCCGACCCCGTGGCTGGATCAAACCAGCCCTAGACAGATAGCTCAACATTTAAACACCTTAAAGATACTATCCCTATGATTTTGTGAGGAGAAGTTGGGGGAGGGGGAGATTGAACCCCCAACCTCTAAACCTTGACCACCAGACCAAAGGCTCAAGGGCCTAACAATTCATTTTATTTTAACTTATTTTTTTATAATTCAAACATTGAAAAATCAGGAAAATTTTTCCCCAAACAGACGGAGGCTAAAAAATAAAATTATTGCCATTTTCACGGTCCATGAAATGATGTATCATTGGTCCCAAAAAAAAAAGATGTATCAAGACTGTTACCATCGTTTTTGGGCTCTGAACCGATATACGTAATGTTATATTGGTTTTAGGACGGGCAAGAAAAGTCCGAACCCTTAAATAAAAGAGGAAATTTCACCCCATGTACCCTTTGACCACTTTAATTTCGTTAGTGACCTAGATTTTTTTATTTCTTTCAAATTTGTTTTTACTGCTTTTACTTTTATACCCAAAAGTGAATCATTTTTGAAACTTTGGACCATATATCAGCGTTTTCCGTTTCCTTTGATTTTGCTTGCTTTTTTTTTTTCTTTTCGCACCAATCTTCTTACTCCTTGTCTTCAGATCGCACCACGCCACTTCGTGATTACCAGTCCTTCGCAGATCACCACCTATTCATTTGATTCATAAGTAGAAGGATATTCAGCATCTGTGACCATAATAATCTGCCTATCCTCAGTTTTGTCTTTCTCGGCCTTCATTTCCTTGGAATCCATGGGAAGGGCATTACAGTTAATGGTATGCCATACCGGTCTCTCTTCTTGAAACAATCTACAGAAAGAAAAATTAGATTCCAACGTGCACAAATTAATATGATAAAAAATTTGTACACGCCCCCTATTTATATTTTTTACTCGTTTTATCAATAATGATTTGTTTTCCATGAATTTGTAGCAGAGAAGTATAAGTTTCTTAAGACTGGAGACCAATTTAATTTTGAACTAATTGCAAAGAAGTTAATACTCTACAACAAATAGGCACACGTTGTTATAAAAAAAAAAAAAAAGGCACACAACCAAGCACAGATTTACCAAAAAATTATATACGATTCAACAGATTGTAGTCATGCTATTATTTTGTTTTTATGAAGAAAGAATAAAAATCAACAAAAATAAAACAACAATAAACAAAAATAAACAACAATCAACAAAAATAAATAACAATCAACAACATAAAATTTTGTTGATTTTTGTTGTTTTGTTGTTTTAGTTGTTGTTTTTAGTTTGAGATAATGACTTATTCAGTCCTAAAAGTTATAGTGATTTTTCAATTAAGTCCTATAAGATGTAATTGTATCAATTGAGTCCATAAACTTTTAAAAATTTTCACCGTTAGTCCTAAGGCGTCAAATCTAACGGAATCGCTGACGTGGCATCTTCATAAGCCTCTCCCTATTCATCTGCATAAAAAGAAAAACAGAGGTCAACTAAAACCAGAAAAAGAAAAGTGAAAGAGAGAATGCCACACTACATTGTGAAATTACAAAAAAAATGGAAATCAAAATATGTAAGACTTATCTCTCTGTAGAGCCATCTGCTCTCCCTGTAGAGCCCTCTGCCCCTGTCTTGCCCTCTCCATCACCACTCTCAATACTAACTTATATAGCTGCTGCCATCGCCTCT
>CATIWK010733666.1:0-12268 GCA_949634005.1 Mallotus japonicus
AAAACATACAAACAAACATAAAAGGCATTTGGAAGATAGAAATTACATAATAAGAACATAAAAACATAAAATCACAACCAAAATAAAAAACATAATTACTAAAATACAACTAAATAAATATGCATTTTTGTGCTATATCAAATATATGTTAGGGTTTTTATCCCCGGCTCAATTTTATCAAAAGGTCATGTTAATCTCCCTACCACTTATGAATTTATTCCATTTCCTAAGCATCTTTAGACATATGAAAGTCTCTCTCAAGCACTCGCATAATTTTATTGATCATAACAACTACTCAAGTGGTTAGCTCTCACTCTTAAGCAATTAATTATTCTCAATACTGAAGCAAGCTTTTCAAGGAATATTAATAACCAAACCGTTTCTCAACCTATCTTGATTAATTAACATATTATTATTTTGTTCTCAATAGGGATCTTCTCTCGATCTCACCCCACCGTCTAATTCAATTCCTAGGGTGGCCAATCCTATGAAAGCATTAGGTTCAATAATAATCATGGATTATAGACTTGGTGACAAGGAAATTAACCTATTAACTCCATCCTTGAGGCGGATCTAAAACCCCAACTAACAATTTACCTACTCATGGAAATTAAAAAGAAAGAATAAGAAGAGTTGAGAATTGCAAACACAAACATTATATAAAAATAATTAAAGTATGAAAGAATAATTGAAAGGACAAAACCCCTTTTATTCTCCTCCTCTTGATAATTGCTTACAATTGTTCTTCAATCTTCTACTCTTGATGATCCTTGAGTAGATAATAAAAATCCAAAAAAAAAAATAAACTAAAATTGTTCTCTTAAAATATGAAAATAAACTAGGCTGTATTTCAGACAAACTACCCTCTCTGTAAAAGAGCAAAACAAAGGCTATTTATAATAGTTCTCAAACAAACCCTAAAAATAGTTTCCAAATTTGATTTCTACCGAAGTGCACGGCTGTGCACTTCCTTATGCACGGCTGTGCATCACTGCTGCTCCAGAAATCATCGAATCAGGATTTACCGTGCGAATGGATGTGCACTTTTGCTACCTCAGGAAATTGAACCAGGATTGGCCGTGCGCACGGCTGTGCATATGGTGCATGGCTGTGCAGATTTTGATGCACGGCTGTGCATCACTATTTATTCTGCCAAGTGAAATTCTCAGGCTCAGGATTGGCCGTGCACTCCCATATGCACGGTTGTGCATGCCTCTACATCTTCAATTCATGGAGATTTTGAGCTTTCCTCTTCAAGTTCCAGCATGAATTCCACTTACATTAATCCAAACTTGGGCACACCTAACCAATGAACACCAAAACACCAAAATTAAACTAAAAATAAACCAAAATCAGCAAAAATTATAAAAACATTTAAAAACCTAAGTTTCATGGAATTTAAGCAAAAACACCAACATTCAAGAATAAAATAAACACTTTAACATATAAAAACATAACAAATTAGTGCTCAAAATACATTATTTTCGCACTTATCAGTACTGATAGTGGAGTGGGTACCACCGCTGGAGCACAAGCCAGTAGTATTCCCTCCAGTTCGGGCTCGCGGGTGGTTGTTGGTTGCCTGACTCATTCACCTGAGCCTTTAGCTCATTGCTGGGTGCCTCCGGGGGACTTATCTTGCGAGCTCCTGACATTAGACAAGGATCTGGTGCCATCATATACTACTGGCGCTACTCATATAAGTTTCTTTCTTCCCTGTCTCAAAATTCATCTTTATAAGACATTAGTGTTAACTGACAATTTAATTTTACAGATCCCCTTAGACCAAGGAGTATACATGTACCGGCTTGATTGAGGCATAGCGGGATCACCTGATGACTGTCACCCAGCGATGTAAGGTAAAGCTTCTACCTATTTCTATATGTATGTATGTTCACATGATTACTTACCTCACATCGTATGTATTCAGGATCACGATGCAGTCAGTCAGGCGAGGATCACAGCCCTATAGCGCCAGGTCGCAACTCTCCAGATTGAGGAGGAGGAAGATGATAACGTTGATGACGGGGATGATCCTGCTGCTGATCCTGTGATCGAGGGAGACGATGAGTAGACAACTACTTCCTGTCTTCCAGCATAGGACTATTCATCTTGATCCGACCTGTCATTTTAAAGGAATTTTCACTGTTTTACAGAACAAATGTTAAGACATAAACACCTTTTCTTTCAACTGTACTTTGCATTTACCAAAGGAAATTTTCATTTTATAGCTCTCCTCTCTTATAGTTGACTTATAACTGAGCAATACAGGGTTTTTGTTTTTTTGTTAATTTTTTTTTTACTATTGGAGAGGCGCTGCCTCTTCATAGGGGCGTCGCCTCTTCGTGACGAGGCGATAGAGAATCACCTCTTCACGCAGCTCTAGAGTTCTGCAGCTATAAAAACCCCAAATTTCTTCTTTCAAATCCCTAACTTCTTCACTTCCGAATTCTTAAGTTCTCTCTCCCTGAACTACATCCCAAATCCTCAAAATATGACTGAAAGAAACCTAAAACAACTGCAAACAGTGTTGAAAAGCTGAATGGTGAGACTTGGGCTAGGTTAGAGCCATTCCACCTATCCATTTTTCGATCTCTGCATGCAAGGAAAATCAACTTCTCATTTTTGCATGTTCTTGCTCAGTTTTGGGATCCTCAGAAACACGTCTTCAGGTTCAACACAGTCGAACTATGCCTCCTGCCTGAGGAATTTGAAGCTATTCTAGGCTATCAACTCTATTCTACTTGTTAGATTACGATCCCTCCTCTCGGAATCCCAGATGTTCATTCTATTCAACTTCAGATGGCTAGGATGTTTGATTTTGCCCCCTAGCTCTCTCTCTGTCACATTTTCAACAATGAGATTATGACCAACTCTCTTCTAGAGGTAGCAGCAAACGTAGACAACAAGGGGATGCATTGGTCCTGGATGATGGCTCTATGCCTCTGTGCTCAATTCCTGCTTGTATCTCCTTCAGACAACTGTGACCCAAAGATTCTCTCTATTCTCGACCAAGTAGAAACGGGTCTCAATCCTTTCCCACTCATCCTAGTAGAAACAATCACTGGCTTGGACAACTTTGCAGAAACAAGACAATTCTCTGGAAGTCCTTTAGTGTTGGAGGTTAGCTCTTTTTTATCTTTTCTTCATTTATAACTCATTCTATCATCTTGTTCATTTTTCGTCATCTGCAATCACAATCTGCATAGGCATGGTTTCACGAGAAACTGAGATTGCTGGAACCTCCTAGAGATATCGCACGTTATAGGGCTAAGCATTGTCGCACTTGGTAGCTTCATCCTATCCCTGAAGATGTTTAGAGCTGGTTGGCCACTTTCCCTGATATTCTGATTTAGTATATGTGCCCGTGGTGGAGACTGCAGCATGTAACCATCCGATTTTATACTTACGACGTTCCAGTGGCTGGTTTGCATTTGGTGACCTTTTATAATCCTGCAAGACTTTGCAGGCAATATGGACAGAAGTAACTGATTCCCAAGCTTGTGCATGAATTTGAGACAGGGCCACTCACTCAGAATTTTCTCGACAACCTGACTGTGACTTGGCCTCAGAGAGTCAATCAGAGGGGCATCAACTACAATGGAGATTCATCCACTGATAACCAATACAAAGCATGGGTTCAAATGCAACAAAACAGAAAAAGATGATTTAATTATTAGCAGAAGAAGGTCGTTACAAGCATCTAGCGCTCAGGGTGTTCAAAAGAAGAGAAGACAAGATTAGCTTATGTAATTTAGTCTTTATCTGCTTTTGTTGGATGGAATTTCCTTTTAAGTTAAACAGTGTGTAATAAAGCATTTAATGCAACGTTTGATAATAATAAAGGCAATTCATTCCATTTAAATTAAGCCAAAGCAAGAATACATCTTGCTCCTTACATATCTCCTGTCGTTAGTTGGCTTGCCCTTGTAAGTTTTCCAACTAACTATTTTTCACTTTCTCTTTTTCCTTTTGCATGTCCTTAATTTTTGCCTGGACCGCCTTTTCCAAGGTTTTCAATCCAGTAGGACTTTTTAATTTTCTCATTTTTATAGTCTCTAACTTTTGCCTAGGCAGCCCCATTTTTTGAGGTTTTCTCCTTATCGAGACTTTACAAAAAGTACTTCTTCAGTTTGTCGAGATTAATAGGCTCTTTGAATTCATTCCCTTCCATATCAGAAATGATAACATCGCCCTTAGAGAATAGTTTCTTCACCAGATACGGCCCTTCCTAGTTTGGCTTAAACTTCCCTCGTGGATCAGTCATGATTGGCCTGGTCAGTTTTAAAACCAAATTAGCCTCTTTAACTTTCCCAGGCTTAATCTTCTTGTTATAAGCCCGAGCTATTCGTTTTTGGTACAATTAAGAGTGATACATAGCTTTCAGTCTTCTTTCATTTAACAAGGTCAATTGTGCTAACCGACTCTCCACCCACTGGTATTCAGGAATCTTAGACTCCAAGAGAACTCTCAACGATTGGATCTCGACTTCTACTGGCAGTACTGCCTCACATCCATAAACCAAAGAATAAAGTAACTCCCGTTGAAGTTCTAGTAGTTTTCCTGTACCCCCACAAAGAGAACTATAGGTAATAAGCCCAATCTTTGTAATTTTCCAGCGTCTTAGCCAAAATCCTCTTTACATTCTTGTTCACAGCTTCTACAGCTCCATTATCTTGAGGTCGATATGGAGATGACCTATAATGCTCAATCTTATACTCTTTCAGTAAAACAGTTATTTCTGCTGGAAACTGAACACCATTGTCACTAACAATATGATGCAGCAGCCCGTACCGGCAGATTATATTCTTTTCAATGAACCTCACTATCTGCTTTAATCCAACAGTGATGTATGACTCTGCGTCAACCCATTTAGAGAAGTAGTCGATTGCTACTATAATGTATCGATGACCGTTAGATGCCTTCGGCCTCACTTTTCCAATGATGTCAATTCTCCATACTGCAAATGGCCACGGAGAGGTCAATCCCTGAAGTTCCATGGATGGTAGATGACTGGCATCGCCATATGATTGACAGTTATGGCATTTCCTCACGAATCTTACGTAATCGGTTTCCATTATTAACCAGAAGTAGCATTGACGTTCTATCTTCTTGGCTAAAATTATTTCGTTCATATGCAGGCCACATACCCCTTTGTGGATTTCTTCCTTAAGCTTCTGAGCTTCATCCTTGTCAACACACCTCAAATGTACTCCGGTTGGTGCCCTCTTATATAGCATTCCATTGTGGCTGATGAATTGTCGAGACAACATCCTAAGAGACATCCTCTCTTTACTATTAGCATCTTCGGGAAACTACCCCGTTTCTAGATATAGCTGTAAATTGTAGAACCATGGTTTCTTTATGGAGTCAACTGGCATCACCCTTATCTCTTCATAACAAGGAATTCTGGATTTAACAAGAATAAGAGGTTTATCCATAGCATGTTTCTCTCCTTCCCATGTGGAAGCTAAAGTAGCTAAAGCATCTACCATCTGATTCTCTTCTCGTGGCAAATACACAAACTTGCATTAAGTGAAAGATAGAAGGATAGTAGTTGAGTAATCCCAATACAGTTTGAGTTTATCTCCTCTCACCTCTTATTGATTAGAGATCTATTTCACCACTAGCATGGAATCACCATACATCGTGATCTCTTCTGCCCCCACACTTCTAAGCACTTCCAGACCATAGATGCAACCTTCATACTTGGCTTGATTGTTGGTAGTTTTAAATTCTAATCTTTTCACTATCGGGATCATTTCTCCTTCTGGTGAGATTAGAATTACGCCGACACTAGCTCCTTTGCTTTTAACAGCTCCATCAAAGTACATTGTCCATGTCTGGATTTTTATTGCCCCCAGATGCTCATCCGGAAACTCCAATTCCTATTCTTGTTCATCATCAACTGGATTCTGAGCTAGGAAGTCTGCCACAGCTCTTCCCTTGACTATTTTCTTTGTTATATAGTCAATATCAAATTCAATGAGCAAAACTAGCCATCGAGCTAATTTCCCTGTGAGGGATGGAGTTTGTTGAAGATATCTTAAAGGATCATGTTTAGAAACTACTTGAATCCTGTAAGACTGGAAATAGTGTCGAAGCTTCTTTGTAGCCCAAATCACAGCTAAGCATGTCTTTTCTACGAGACTATAGTTGGACTCACAGGGGAGAAGTTTCTTACTCAAATAATACACTGCGTGCTCAACCTTTCCACTGTCTTCCTGGGCCAACATTGCTCCCATTGCCTCTTTCTCGATTGCCAGATAGAGAATCAACAGTTTGCCTAGCCTTGGGGCTTGTAGGACTGGAGGATTCATCAGATAATTCATGAGAGTTTCAAATTGCTAACACTTTTCATCCCAGATGATCAGCTGATTCTTCTTTAGAAGCTTGAAGATTGGCTCACAGATCGTAGTCAGCTTAGCGATGAACCTACTGATGTACTGTAATCGCCCGATGAACCCTTTGACTTCTCTCAGTCTTTGGTGCAGACATTTCTCTAATAGCTTTGACTTTATCAGGATCCACCTCTATTCCCTTTTGACTGATAATGTGCCTTAGTAATTTTTAGCTCTGGCTAGAAACTTGTCGAAAGCCTCAAAATGTCCTTCTTGCGTTGGAGACTTCACCATCATGTCATCCACATATACTTCGATCTCTTTGTGGACCATATCATGCAACAGGGTGGTAGAAATCCTCTGATAAGTAGCTCCCACATTCTTCAACCCGAATGGCATGACTGTCTAGTAATAAACACCCTATTTCAGTGGTGAATGAAGTTTTCAGCTTATCAATCACCGCCATCATGATCTAATTATACCCTGAGAAGCCATCCATAAAAGAGTACATAACACTGGAAGTCACGCTATCAATGAGAGTGTCAATATACAGTAAAGGAAAATCATCCTTTGGGAAAGCCTTATTCAAATCCCTATAGTCTACACACATTCAGACCCTTTCGTCTTTCTTTGGAACTGGCACGATGTTCTCCAACCATTGGGTGTCATCGACCACCTTCAGGAATTTCACCTTCAACTACTTTTCTACTTCTTCTTTGATCAAAAGAGCCCATTCTGGTCTCAATCACCTTTTCTTTTGCTTAATCGATGTAATGTGAGGATATATGAGGATTACGTGTTTTGTAATCTCTCTGTAAATCCCAGGCATATCCTTATAACCCCATACGAATACTTTCTGTCTTCTTATAATTACTTCTTTCATTTTCTCTCTCTCATCAGGAGTTAAGTCAGAAGCAAGAAGTATATTCTTTGGATTATCACATGTGCCTAAATTAAATGATTCAGTTTACACTGAATTAATGTCAAACATATGCATGAAATGATCATCACACACAGTATAACCATTAGGCAAAACATCATACAAATAAGCAAACTCGGACTCTATTGCATTAACTTTCGAAAAGAAAAGGTCATCATTGTTAAATAGGTTAGCTAGAGAGATATCAAGCTCATTGTAGAAAACATCTACAATGGAGTCAAAAACAAAAGACTCAAAATTAAGTTCTTCCATTAGATCAGCAGTGGCTTTCAGCTCCGTCGCAGAGATGCCCTCTTCAAGCTCAGGAAATAACACTAGCTCCTCCACTATTGGCTCTTTCTCAGCAGCTTCACTGGTTCTATCCAACTCTTCGGTGAAGATTTCAAAATCAGGAATCATCTTGTCAGTGATCATTAGTGGTTTTGGAGCTCCATGATATGGATCGTAGGTGCCCTCCTTCACAAAGGTCTCCTATAACGGCTTAACCACCAGTTCAGCTTTGAATTTGCTCTTTCCTTTCTGTTTCCTCTCAGACTTAGCTCCAGCCTTACTCCCCTCTGCTGGCTTACTAGTCTCGGGATATCCTATCCCATGTTTTAAAAACACTGGTTTAGTTTCGACAAACCCAGGCAAGCCTTGCTGATCCTTTCCCAATCCTATTCCATACACGAAGTTCTGATTCTTCATCATTCTCATGATTTTAGCGTTGAGCTCATCTTTATATATCACGCAAACTTTGAAACTCAGACTCAATGCGATCTCCTGAGGAGCCATTTTCAGTGCAGCGACTACGGCTTCAGTCTCAGCTGAGATTGTGACCACCTTTCCCTCATGTGGGAATTTGATCTTTTGATGGATGGTAGATGGCACACCTCCCAATGGATGAAACCATGGTCTTCCCAAAAGGATAGCAAAAGTCATAGGAATATCAATTACATGAAGGTTAACCTAAACCTCCAATGGTCCTATCTTGACTAATGCCTTGAAAGTTCCTTCAACAGGCCTCTTAGTATTATCATAAGCCTTGATGATCACATCTGATGACTTCAAGTCAGATATCATAAGCCCCAGTTTGGGTAATATCTTCAAAGGGCAAACATTGATGGCTGAACCATTGTCTACCATCACACAGCATGTCAGCGTCCCTTTGACTTCAGCTTTAATGAACAAGGGTTTGAGGTGATCTCTCCCTTCCAGTGGCAAGTCATCATCTGTGACCATCACAGTTCCTTGAGGACTTTCAATTAATGATTCAACTAGTTGTTCAAAGGTGTGGGTTAAGGGGACCATCTTATGGTCCAGAGCCATTACTAGTGCCTCTCGATGGGCTTTGGAGTGCCTCAGCATCTCCCAAACGCTAGCGAGAGTCTTTCTTACTCTTTTGGCTTCATCAATCTCCTCAGCTTTTTCTGATTCTTTCAATTCTTCTTCCAACTCCTCCTTGGAGTCCTCTTTCTTCTCTTCAAACTCGTCGAACTTGGATTCTTTCTTCTTGAGTTTTTTGACTGATTGGATCTTCTTTCCTTCCTCACTTTTCCACAAATCAATTGCTTCCCCTTCCTCATCAGAGGAGCTCCAGATATCCACGACATTCACACTGACATTCTCAGGTTGTCCCGAGTTCAAGCATTCTAGTTCTGGTTTTAATGGTGTAGGTGTGGCATTAACAAAAGAGTTTAGGACTTGCTCCTCAGTCAAGCTGATGTTTATGGCAAGGATGGATTGATTTGTTGGTGGCATTCTCTTATAATTAGGTAAGAGGTTGTTTCTTGTGTTTGGCTTTTTATTTTCGAGGTCAATAATTTTTCATGCATCAATCAGGTCTTGAATTTCATGCTTCAGGCGGGTGCAATTATCGGTATCATGATCGATGTTTTAGTGATATTTGCAATAGAATTTGGGATCGGTATTTATAAATGGAGGTCTCTGGGGTAAGGTTCAGAGCAAGTTATTTTCAATCAGTTTCTCTAAAACTTTAGAGAGGGGTCTTCTGAGATTTGAAAACCTCCTAGGTTGTTGAACCGCATTGATTTGTATATTGTTGCTTGATCCACCTCCACTGCTGGATCCGGTTCCTTCTCTTACTGAGGTTTTTCCACTGACGGACTTTCTTTCCTGGGCTAGATCCGATTCCTTCTGCACCCCGAACCTGTACAGTTCTTCAAAATTGCGGATCCCCAAATCTTTCAGCTTCTTAGAGAGAGGGAGCACACACCTTTCCATTGCTATCACAAGCTGATCATTCTCTGAAGGTTAATGCTTCATCTGCGCAAGCTTGGCTCTCCATCTAATCAAGAATTCAGCAAAAGGCTCATTGAATCTCTACTTAATGTTCTATAAATCCCTCAACGATGCCTCCATCTGAATATTGAGACTGTACTGTTTGACAAACACTGCAAACAATTCTTTCCAATCAGTTTGGATTCTGAATTCCAAGGAGTAGTACCATCTGATAGGCGCTCCCTCAAGAGATAGGGGAAATTGTTGGACTATTTGCGCCTTGTTCAGACTGGTGGTCCTCATATGAGTAGCATACTGCTTAAGATGCAAATGAGGATCTTCTACCCCAGTAAACTTCTTCATGTCAGGAAATCTGAATTTTTGGGGCAGCAGATCATCATCTTCACCCAAACTGAGATCAGAGTAGTTCATTAGAGCAACTATTCCTTTCTCCTTCATCATTAACTGCATTTGAGCCATGGACTTAACAAGGTCCTTAGCCCAATCCAGTTTCTCTGGATTCTCTACTGCACTTGTATTCACATCTGGTCTTATCATAGGTACTGCTAACAAAGTCTTTTGGTCATCTTTAATTTCCTGCCTTCCCAGATTCTCAACATCCAGATCAAAAGGTTGTGGTGGAGGTACAGGTACAGGTGCTGGTGCAGGTGTAGGTAGCTCTTGTCTAGTCGAATTTATTTCTGCCATCATTTTTCTTATGATTGTTCTAGTTTATTCAGCCATCTCTGTCTTGAACTTTTTTGGATCAAAACTCGATGGTGCTATTTCTTTCGACATTCTGATCAAACGGCCGGTGTTGGAGCGAGTCCACATGGATGTCGATTTAGATCTATGTCTGCAATCATTATCGGTTAGAAACATGCATGACGTGTATGCATAATATGCAGACTCTTGAAAGAATAAAATAAATATTATATTTACATGTAACACATAACACAGGACAAAGCTCTTCAAAAAAAAAAATCTTCACCCTTATTTCTTCCATACACGTGTTCAGTGGTGAGTTCCTTTTCCTAGAATTGTTGGTCTGGTTTTGATTATCAATATGGGATAATAAAACCGATGTATACAAGGAAGCTCTCAGAACGCATCAAACAACAAATCCTTTGAATAAAGCCAAAGTCCATTTGGATGGGCTTTGATGGGCATGAAAGGCCCAATTTTGACATGGTCCATTTACAAATGGGCTATAGTGGGCTTGAAAGGCCCATTTTTTCAACGTAGTCCGTTTGTGAATGGGCTTGGGCTTTATTACAAGGATTGCTATATGGCATAATACACATGCATTTGGGAAATCTTAATGGAAATTCCTAGGTCATTACATCAGCTTGGTCAAGGGTAATAAGCTACGGCTCCCACAGCTATATACCCCCATTACGTCTCCCCACTCAAGGGTCCGTGCGACGTGGATAAGTACGTGCTGTAAGTGGTAATAGGCGATATTCCACCACCAGGTTTGAGTGAAACACAGGAAGCAAAGTATGGACTATTACCGGTTTATTTAAGGACTGATGTGCACATTATGTGATCATGTGTAGTGAATGCAATAATATGCAAAGGAAATATTTTAATAACCAAGGGTGATAATTTACAAAACACTGGAATCAGTTTCTCTATCCCCATTGTAGGTGGCGGGATTTAGCACACGCTCAAGTGTTGGCGACCGAGGCACTGTGCAAGCTCAGGGCCTACTAGGAAATACAAAGATGGGCTTGAGGTCCATCATTGGAGATGAAGTCGCCACCTGGATGAAAACCAGGACACACTTACAGTAACTAGATTCCACGGAGGTACCCAGAAGCAGTCCTCAGAGATCGAGTTCGGAAACTGGATATGGGCTTGGAATGCCCACCCAACCTTACGCTTGGCCTCCGTTTGTGTTTTATACTTTATTACCTTTGATTATTAAATTATTTCCTTATTTATGTTGGTTTCACACACTTCCGGTTTTACAATTTTACCAAGTTTGCACATTAATCCTATTTGGTTGCTTATTACCTTGGTAATTAAATCAAATAAATGAAATGAATATTATAACCATTCATTCAAGGCAAATGGGGAAGGGATTAAGGTTTACAATTCTTTGTACAATTATTACATTAACCAAATAAAACCTCTCAAGAACTACTTAATTCACTAATTACATAGTGATTAAAGAAATCACTAAAACCTACAAGAAATACAGTTAGTCTCGTAATAAACAGCTTTATTTATAAAAAAAATTTAATTAAATTTACATGAAATAGACATGGAGATTCATGTAAACATGGATTGATCATTTAAATAAATCATCATTTAATAAGTCAAACATATAGAAAATACACTGTAACACTAGAATACTAAGCATTGTACGTGTATCAGATACAAGAAATATACCGAAAATATACCATATATGTACAAAAATGAAGAAGAGTTATGACTAACTCTGGACGAGAGGCGATCGCCTCTGTGTGAAGTCGCCTCTTCAACAGGCACAGCAATTCACAAAATCATAGCTTTCTTAAATACTAAACTAATCAAATATTCATGAAAATAAACACAAACCATAGATTTAACACTCAATAATTAACATATTCAGGCGATCATACTTCAATAAACAACAAATAGATAACAAATACTCAAGGTAAATCAAGATTCAAACAATTTATGCTTTTAATATGAAATAGAGGTTTTGAAACTTAAAAGTGAGAATTCTCACTGATTGAAGAACGTTCTGAGCTCCTAACTCAACCCTTAGAGCTTTCTT
>CATIWK010733760.1:0-13521 GCA_949634005.1 Mallotus japonicus
TTTATCTAATAATTTCTATAGTTGCTGCCAAGTTATTATATTAGTAATTTTTGTCTAATATTTGCATTATTTTTATTTTCAATTCTTTATGTCTCACTCATTATAGATTTAGAGGTATAATTAAATTAAGTCGACTTACGAATTACTTAAATTAATTTAAAAAGTTGAAATCAACTTGACTATCAAGTGGGGTTCAAGCTCAAACTATTTAGCATTTTATTTTATTTTTATTTTGGTATAATGATATATATATTTTATTGAATCAATCAAGTTAAGTTCAAACTCAAATCAAATTTAAATATTCTAAACCTTTATAATTTTATATAATTAATCGAATCAAGTAATGTTGAGTTTGAGGATAAAAATTAATTTATTAAATTGGGTTCAAATTTTAAAAACAAAACTCAATTGAGTTTGAATCAAATTTCCAACTTTAAATTTAAGTGTAGAGTCAAGCTAATGTAATAGTATCTCAACACGATTCAACTCGATTATCCCTAATTTTTGCTACATACTGTCATTCTAATAGGTGACATTAACATAGAGGCGGATTAGATTTGAGGGTACTGGGGCAATGGCCCCTCTAAAATATTTATAATTATAGGTTGCCATTTACAAGTTCATTTCCATTAAGATATGTACTGTAGTATTTCATGTCATTTGTATATGGATAATGATCAATAATGGCCTGTTTAAGGGTGCATACCTGATAACCCATATTAGTACCCTATTCTAATAAGGGTTATAATTCCTAAAGAGGAAAAATGCTTGAATAAGAAGAAAACTTGATAAGGAAGTATATTATCTCCTGAACAAGGCAATCCTACAAGACTAAAGAATCCTATTTCTAAGAGGTTTGAGTCAATCTCTCACTATGTATGCATCTCATACATCTCATAATGATTCATTCACACATCTTCTCAAATTCTAATACTCTACATCAAGACATCACTACATCAAGTCATGGCTATCATCTCATAAACACTCATTCTACCCTATTCTACTTGCTTTATTATATTTCCCATACACGATACTGACTTAATTTTCGGAGTGTTTATGGGAAAAACCCCGCCCCTTTCACTCGACTTCCTCGTTGATGCAGGTTCCACAAGCAAGAGATCCAATTCGGAGTTATCAATACCAAACATGAGACATCATTCGAGGACAAGATGAACATCTGAGACATAAACCATTTTCATGTTTTCTACTTTGTCTAGCAACTGGAATGTTAAGACTCTTGGCAAAAATTGCTATAAAAGAACATAGGAGTTTATTTAAAATTCTTTGTTTTTATACATGGATATCTAATGATTTATTTGAAAATTAAACATAGTAAATGGGGATAAATATCACCATAAGTTTTTGAAATTTTTAATTTTAAGAATTAAATTCTACAAGAAAATTTGTTAACAAACAGATATTGTAAGTTTTAAAAATTATCTCTGGTAATTCTATTTGTCAACGAAATTTTTTTTTTTATTAGTAAACCCTTTAATTTTTACATTTCAATCCTTAAAATTTAAAAACATGTATATGATTTTGATAGTTTAAAACTTAATTAAATTTTTATTAGTATTTATTTATTTTTTTTATAAGAATTGTCCTGGCAAGGTATCAACCCTAACCAGAACCTTTATTAAAATAAAAATAAAGAGAGGACAAATCCACCCAACAGGGCTAAGAAAAATATAAGTGATACTGCCGGTCCGTTTCCCAGGTGGAAATGCATCCTGCAAAACAAATCCGGTGAGGGGTACGCCGGGCGGGGTCCCAGCGAACCGACTCCGACGATCAAGTTAGGAAGAGCACCGGAGAGAAAAGAGAGAAAATGAAATAGTAAGTGAGTTAACTTAGGGTATTCATGTTATACCTCCCTTTATATATTGATTTTCTAGGGTTTTATGTGGGTTCACCTTTGGTTGCCACTTGGAGCTCTTCCATTGCTTGGAGACTAGTACTGTTCATATGGGCATGTCCCCTGGATAGGGTCTGGTACTGTTCACATGGGTATGTTCCCTTTGGTGTTTCCAGCTTGGTCTCCAAGCATGCTTTGCTTTCGTCATCCACGTGAACTTTGTCGGGTGTGCAGGCGAATCGTCAGGTTGGTAGGTGGTACAGTCAGATCTGCAAGCGTATGGATTGTCAGATGATGGGTAGCTTTAACACATCATATTGTCTTTACTCTTTCGGGTTATCGGGTCGATCCGTCTTGTCGATCCGTCCTGTCGATTCGTCCTGTCTGTCCGTCCTGTCTATCCGTCTTGTCGATCCATCATGTCCATCTGTCTTGTTGATCAGTCCTGTCAATCCGTCTTGTTGATTCGTCTTGTCGGCTGAACTGATGCGTTTGGGCCTATATTGACTTTGGGCTTGAAATATTGATTTGGGCCCTGGTATCAGGGTTCCCCCCCCAAAATGTTGATCATTTATGTTCAACTTCATGTCGAAATGTCTACATAACGCATCCCCTTGAAGCGTCGCTTCGGTTCATTTTTATCTGCAGGAAAATCCTTAAAGGACTTGCTTTGCGGCCCAGCTACTCTGGTTGCTGGTCAAATCATTGGAGGGGCAGAACCGTTTACTAGAGGAGCAGAAACACGCTTTGGAGTCAGAGATAATCCCTCAAACATTCCCTCCGGGAGTCCATGGAAGCGGAATCAGACCTGGATGCTTATATTCCAAGGATTGTGAACGAGTCCCGGACCCTGTATGAAGATACAAAGAAACAATTTTGTTGAAGAGCTAGAAAATCATTTCCCGGAGGTGGATCGCTCCTGGGTTGAGGATCTGCTAACATGATTCCTCTTTCTCTTAACTATGACCAATTACAGTAGTTTTTTTTTTCGTCTGGTATGGCAAATCTGAACAATTGGTGTTTTTTCTACCTCCACAAGGGTAGAGATGTAAGAATATTCATGGCTTTTTCCTTTTGCCTTCGATGCTTAACGTGAATGGTGTTTTCTTGTGTTAAATTCTTCTTGGTGTTTTAATAGCCATTGATGCCTTAGTATTTTTATATTGGAGCTTTGACATTTTGTTGGGGTTATGTCATCAGGATTTGTGTAGACGATGCGTCACTAGGATTTACATAGATGGTTTATCGATTTGATACGTCGCTTTAATTTGTAGGTGATTTGCGACTGATTTGAATTTTTCGCGAACGATGCGTCGACGCGATTATAATAACTTCTCTCTTATCCATCAGTATGTATATATAGACCTTACTCGATGGCAAGTGTCCCTACGGGCGATTTATTGCGCTGAGGGGAAATAGAGATTGTGATCCATCCTTGCGGGCGATTCATCACGCAGAGAGGAAATCCGCGGTTACGATTCGTCCCTGCGGGCGATTCGTCGCGCTGAGGGGAAATATAGATTGTGGTTCGTCCTTGCGGGCGATTCATCGCGCTGAGGGGAAATAGAAATTGTGATCCGTCCCTGCGGGCGATTCGTCATGCAGAGGGGAAATAGAGATTGTGGTTCGTCCCTGGGGGCGATTCATCGCGCTAAAGGAAAATAGAAGTTGTGATTCGTCCCTGCAGGTGATTCGTGGCTCTGAGGGGAAATAGAAATTGTGATTTGTCCCTGCAGGTGATTCGTCGCGCTGAGGGGAAATAGAAATTGTGATTCATCCCTGTGGGCGATTCATCGCGCTGAGGGGATATAAAGATTATGATTCATCCCTACGGGCAATTCGTCACGCAGAGGGGAAATAGAGATTGTGATTCATCCCTGCGGGCAATTCGTCGCGCTGAGGGGAAATAGAGATTGTGATCCGTCCTTGCTTGCGATTCATCACTCAAAGGGGAAATCCACGGTTGCAATTCGTCCCTGCGGGTGATTCGTCGCGCTGAGGGGAAATATAGATTGTGGTTCATCCCTGCGGGTGATTCATCACGCTGAGGGGAAATAGAAATTGTGATTCATCCCTGTAGGTGATTCGTCGCGCTGAGGGGAAATAGAGATTGTGATTCATCCCTGAGGGCGATTCGTCGCGCTGAGGGGAAATCTGCAGTTATAATCAACTACTCCTTTTGGGCATTTTGTCATGCCAAGGGGCTAATTGAGCGTTTCCTTAGGACAGTTTTGATGTGCCAAGGTCCTATGAGGAGGTTCCTCTGGGGTGATTCCATCGTTTCAAAGAGTAAGCATAAGGGCTCCACTTGGGTGTTTCATTATTCTGAGGGGCCTGTTACATTTGAGGAACTCTGCTCATATAATTCGTTGCTCTGAAGGGTCCATCATATTTAAAGACTCCTCTCGGGTGATTCGTTGCTCCGAAGGGTCCATCAAATTCGGGAATCATATAATAAATGACATTGTGCCTTCTTTTAATTGCCTCTCATCAATGTTGCTCATTACAAGCATAACAATTTAGGCAAGAGAAAATATAAAAATATTAGCATAGAGTTACTACCTCTGGGTATAAGTTTGCCATTAGTGTCTACTGGACAATACGTTGCTGGATCTAGAGCCGCTTCCTCTTGATATATCGTACCATGCCAAATGCCACAACCAAATATTAGCTCCTCCTAAGGTAGTTCACACCATATCAAATAGGAAAACCATAATAACCAAGACAGCGCATCCTAAAATGGTTTGCATCACACTAAACGAGGAAATCACAATAGAGATTAACTCATCCCAAGGAGGTTTGTCCCAAGCCAAACAAGAAGATCAAAGACAACATCACATCTCCGGGCGATTCGCCCTATATAATTGGAAAATAACAATTGCCAAGAGGGTTTGCCCCGAGGAGGTTCATACCATACCAAATGAGAGAACATCGAAACCAAGAACATATCACCAAGTGATTCGCCCTACGCCGAATGGTGAAATCACAATAACCAATAGAGTCTATCCTAAGGTGGTTCTTCTAATGACAAATAGGAAGTCACTAACCAAGAGAGTCCCTCCTGAGGCGGTATGCCATACATAGAATCGCTAACCAAGAAAAATTATGATAGCCAAGAGTCCATCCCGAGGTGGTTCATACCATGCCATACGGGGAATCCCTAACTGACAGAAATCATGATAGCCAAGACTCCATCCCAAGGCGGTTTGTACCACGCCATACGGGGAATCCGTAACTAAGATAAATCATGATAGTCGAGTCCATCCCGAGGTGGTTTGTACCACTCCATACGGGGAATCTGTAATCAATAAAAATCATGATAACCAAGTCCATCCCGAGACAGTTTGTACCATGCCATATGGGGAATCAGTAACTAAGAGAAATCATGATAGCCGAGTCCATCCCGAGGCGGTTAGGAATTACCAACTAAGAGATTACAATAACCAAGAGTTCATCCCGAGGCATTTCGTACCACGCCATACGGGGAATCAATAACTAAGAGAAATCATGATAGTCGAGTCCATCCTGAGGCGGTTGGGAATTGCCAACCAAGAGATTACAATAACCAAGAGTTCATCCCGAGGCGTTTCGTACCACGCTATACGAGGAATCTCCAAATAAGAAATCACAATAACCATGAGTTCATCCTGAGGCGGTTGGGAATCGCCAACCAAGAGATTACAATAACCAAGAGTTCATCTTGAGGCGTTTTATACCATGCTATATAGGGAATCTCCAAATAAGAAATCACAATAACTATGAGTTCATCCCAAGGCGGTTCGTATCACACTGTACAGGGAATCCTAACCAAGAGATCATAACAACCGAGAGGGTTCATCTGAGGTAGTTCGCACCACGCCATACGGTGAATCCCTAACCAAGAGATCATAATAACCGAGAGGGTTCATCCCGAGGTGGTTCGTATCACGCCATACGGGAATCCCTAACCAAGAGATCATAATAACCAAAAGATCATAACAACGAAGAGGATTCATCCCGAGATGGTTCGCATTACGCCATACGGGGAATCCCTAAACAAGAGATTATAACAACTAAGAGTGTTCATCCTAAGGCGGTTAGCATCACGTCATACAGGGAATCCCTAAACAAGAGATTATAATAACCAAGAGGGTTCATCCCGAGGCGGTTTGCATCATGCCATATGGGGAATCCCTAAGCAAGAGATCATAACAAAGAAGAGGGTTCATCCCGAGGCGGTTCGCATCACGCCATACGGGGAATCTCTAAACAAGGAATCATAACAACTAAAAGGGTTCATCTCCTGGCGTTTTGTACTACGCCGAATCGAGGGAAATCATTGTAAAGTTCATAATGAGGTGATCAAATTACATCGAACAATAAGATAACATAAAAGTAGAATTAGGGCGATTTGCCCTTGTGAGAAAAATAAATTTAAACGTGAGTACTTACAATATCCCCTTGCGGTTTGCCACCCCGGGAGGCAGAAAATTAAAATGAGTTCATCTTAAGGGGTTTTCCCTTATGTAATCAACTTGAAAGATGCAAGTTTACAGAAAAAATGGATGAACCAGGGGAAATCAAGTGAACTCAAAAAAGGAAGCATATGAAAACACGCATGCAAATTGACCTCACGGTTCTCCTTTATCATCAAAGGAGATGTGTCACTATTAACTTATGGATCTCACCTATTTTGGTAGCATGCATTGACTTGTAATTAATTATGAATTAACTAAGCTATAACAAGGATATGCCATGTGAATATAATGTTAGTTCGTCGATTTTCCTCTTGAACAAGGTTTGAACACATCTAAGTAATAGGGAAATTAAACATTTGATCAATCAGCAATAATCCACCATTCATAGAGCTATTCTCATGCTTTGAGGAGAACTGAGTAGAAAGTTAGTGATTTCATACCTGGTTTGGTCAAAGTATCTAGATATACTTACCTCTAATTTGACAGTAATGGTATCCCTCGGTTCGCATTGGTTTTAAGATACGATGGTATCCCTCGGTTCGCAGTGGTTATGAGTCATAGGGGTATCCCTCAATCTGTCTGTTGCTAGGTTGGCTGAATAGGTTTACCTTCCTGGTGCTGACCCCTTCTTGGATGGGTTAAATAAATCAAGATATTTCATGCACCAAATTGGTTTGTATCTCTAACTGATTCTCTGTTTAAATCATCTCACATACGAGTTTAAGAATCCATGTGCCCTCAATTTTCCTTGGAAACCCACATGAGCATCATTCTTTAAGTTATATGACTTGCTCTTCAATATTGAGGGCTGCAAACCACTCTTCTTTGATGATGAAGGTTGTATGTCTCCTTTTTTTTTTAGATTTGAGCTTGTTGCAACACTAAAAATTGCATGGTAGATTGTGCATCCTCACTTGGTGGTGATATCCTTAGGTTTTCTTTGTGGATTCTTGCATTTCTCCGGCTATTTTTGATCTCCGGCAAGGATGGTTAGAAGTGTTATGGCGTTTCTGTGTTCTTCTCTCTCCGACGGCACTGCACATCCACGCTTACCGCACCAATTGATACTGCCGATCCGTTTCCCAGGTGGAAATGCATCCTGTAAAACAAATCCGGTGAGGGGTACGCCGGGCGGGGTCCCGGCGAACCTACTCCGACGATTAAGTTAGGAAGAGCACCGAAGAGAAAAGAGAGAAAATGAAATAATAAGTGAGTTAACTTAGGGTATTCATGTTATACCTCCTTTTATATATTGATTTTTTAGGGTTTTATGTGGGTTCACCTTTGATTGCCACTTGGAGCTCTTCCATTGCTTGGAGACTAGTACTGTTCACGTGGGCATGTCCCTTGGATAGGGTCTGGTACTGTTCATGTGGCACTGTTCATGTGGGTATGTTCCCTTTGGTGTTTCCAGCTTGGTCTCCAAGCATGCTTTGCTTTCGTCATCCACGTGAACTTTATCGGGTGTGCAGGCGAATCGTCAGGTTAGTAGGTGGTACAGTCAGATCTGCAAGCGTACAGATTGTCAGATGATGGGTTGCTTTAACACATCAGATTGTCTTTACTCTTTCGGGTTATCGGGTCGATCCGTCCTGTCGATCTGTCTTGCCGATCCGTCCTGTCGATTCGTCTTGTCGGCCGAACTGATGCTTTTGGGCCTATATTGACTTTGGGCTTGAAATATTGATTTGTGCCCTGTTATCAACAAGAATTTTCAATGAGAAGCACGAGATGAAGCCCGAGTAGAGGGCCTCTTACCAGTTAAAACCACATTCAACTTCTTCTTCTTCTTGTTAGAAACCTCTTGCCAAGGAGATTTAGAATCTGCAAGGTCAGCCCAGACTTGCTTACGAACCAATTCCAATTCGTTTTGGGCAGCACGAAAATTTTAAAGCAACAAACCATATTAAAATTATGTTTTTGGAAATAAAATTAAAATTATTATTTATATTATACTTTAATTAAATAAGATTAAAAACTAAAGCTAGCTAACTTAAATTATTCTCTTAAATTACAAATCAAAATTAAAATGATTTAACTTAAATTATTTTAATACCTTAAAAATTAATATTTGAAATTTTCATATTAAATTTTAGTTTAATTGAAATTTTTATTTTCAAATTTCATTTTTATGTAATTTTGAAAAATATTAAATATTTTAAAATATTAATAAAAATTAAATTCTGTAATGTCAAAATTATATATGTTTTAAAAATTTAAGGATTAAAATATAAAAATTAAAAAATTGATTGATGAATTTTTTTTTCAATTGGCAAGACTAATTATAGTACTTATTTATTAATATATATTTGTTTTATAAGACTTAATTATTAAAGGAAAAGGAATACATAACTCCTAGTACTATTATCTCTAGTAAATACAAATTAGTTTTTTTTTTTTTTTTTTTTTTTTTAAGAAAAAAGAACGGCTTGTATGACTGTAACAAGACAAGTACATATTCAAGAGCCAATAAATTGGTCAGTTCTTAATTTTTTTTGAAAGAAGTCAGTTTTTAATTTTTAGATGAAAAATATATAGTTAAACTATTGTGTTCAATAGAGCTATGCTAGAAGATTACCCACCAGCATTTTCATCATTCCTTGTCCAAGATTTTAGTATAAACAAGAAAATTGATGGTAATTTCATTTTGCAATAATAATAATAAACTTTTTTTTTAGTCAGTTGAAGTGGTAATTCCCACCAAAAGGTTGAGAATATGATAGATAGAGTTTTAACTCTCCTCTCCATATCTTCATATCTTTTACAATTTGAACCAAGTTTTAGTTAATATATAATATTTACAAATTTAAGTAAGCAACCCAATAGTTCATAATATGAAAGCAATAACATAACCATCCTTCCACTATAACAACCCAAATTTCACTAGAAGATTCAAATAGATTAAAGTAATGGATGAATTCTGGCAAATGTGGTGTTGTTGTTGTCCACCCCTTGTTAGACCAATCATGTTAATTCACTTGAATTCTCCTCTTTGAACTAGTAAAATTCTAACTGTTAAATAAAAAGAGAATAATATTATTTAATTACTTCCAATATCTTATATGATAAATTTTAAATAACATAATAAGCTTATTGATTTAGTTATCTTTAATTTATATTCAAATAAAATGAAAATTACATGCATATTAATTTCAACAAAAAATTTGTGATTTTTTTCATATGTAAAAAAAATATTTTTAATAAGAATTCACTTGTTATATATATATATATATATATATATATATATATATATACTAGTAAACTACCACGTGTTTCACACGTGAATAACAAATTTATTTGACTCGTGATATATAGTAAATAAATAATTAAACATATTATTATTATTATTACATAAAATTTTTAAAAATAATAATAGTGTTATTTATTTTATATAACAATTTGATATTAACTTAATATAGTTCTTAAAAAAAATTAATATAGTTATAATTCATTATTTAAATAATTATATGATATTACTTTAATATTTTTTTATAATTAATTTTTCTCAAGTTCACCTAATTGGAATAGAAAATATACTTTCAATTAAATTAGAATTTTTGTTAGATATAAGATAGAAGTTAACCTAAATAAAATAGAAAACATACTTTCAATTAAATTAGAATTATATTTAGTTAATTTAATTTTTATTAGAGATAAAATAGAAGTTTACCTAATTAAAATAGGAAATAGACTTTCCATCAAATTAAAATTATATTTTAATTAATTTAATTTTACTTTTATTAGTAAATGACTAAAATATCTAATTTTTATATAATAATGAGTGAAAAATTTTTCGTAATTTTGTCTGTCCCCCCTCGTATATATATATATATATATATATTACAAATAAATAGGTTTATTTCATGATTTTCTGCCGGAGAAATTAAATAGTGTGATAGGTAACATAAAATGCTTGATGTCTATTTTAAATTTCATTGGATACATTTTTTAGAGTAATAGTGAATCAATAATTTATTTAATTGAACACGAACACTTTTTTTCTAAAATAATCTTTCCCCAGAGGTTGAGGCACAAATCGAGGTTATTGTTATCTTGACTAATGCAACTGCTTTTCAGCCGTAAGCAAGTCTAGAAGAAACTTCTACAGTACTGTCGTGGTATAAGACTACATCGTATAGTTCCTTTTTATTTATTTATTTTTTTAGGGCGGCAATTCATGTTAACGAGTTATAAATGGATCATGTTGAGGCATAAATATAATATAGAAATTATCAATTCAAACACAGCCTGTTTAATTAATTGTATTAAAGGTATGAATGTAAACGTATATGTGTATACGTTTAAGTAACAATTTACATGAATTTACATGACATGATCCATATAACCTGTTTAGTCTATATAGGTCTAAACGTGTTTAGACACGTTTAGAAAGTCGATAAGGACACACTTAACACGTTCTAACATGTTTTAATACATTTTAACACATTTTAACATATTTTAATACAATTTGATAATACCATTATAGATTTATAAATTGTTATTATATATATATACTTATTGCAGTTTGGATATTAAACTTTAATCTATTTCTTTTTGGTAATCTAACTTCAATTTTGTTTCAAAAAGAGTAATGCCAAAAATTTTTAATTTCTAAATTGCTCTTTAAAATCATTTTAATCTCTCAATATCTTTAACTTTTTATTTTAGCCCAGAAATTAAAAAAAATTAAAAATTTACCTTCTTCTAAAACCTGATATTATTTAGGATGACTCTAATTTTACTAGGTAAAATCAAAATGATTTCCAAATTTTTTCTTATTTCTTGTAAATGTATAGAAAATATGTAATTATTTACAAAAATTTTTTGATTCTAGATTAAAATAATAATTCTGGATTTTTCAGGTATAAAAAAGTTCTTTTGAATCACTGCTGTGAAGCTCAATAGAATTTTGGTATCTTAAAAGATACAAACTAAAATTCAATAATCGAATTAAAAAAAATTTAAAGTTTGGTACCTTTCCATACATTTAACCCTATTTTTCAATCACCAAGTGTTTCAATATTGTAGACGGCGGGGTTCAGTGCGCGCTCAAGTGTTCGGTGACCATGGCACTGTGCGGGCTCAGGGCCCACTAGGAAATACAACAAGGGCTTATAGCCCAAGTTGGAGATGGGAGTCGCCACCCAGATGAGACCCGTAACACACTTTTACGGTAACTGGATTCCATGGAGGGCCCTCAGCAGCCGTCCTCAGATATTGGGTTCGGAAATTGGGTATGGGCTTTTGAATACCCATCCAACCTTGCAGTTGGCCTCTATTTGTGTTTTGTGTTTTATTACTTTTAATTATTTAATTATTTCTTTATTTACATGCAAATTGCAATTTCCTGCAAACAAATCTCCAATTTTACAGTTTAGCCCAAACTTTTGGATTTAATTCCAATTACATGCAATTTTAGTGTGATCCAAAACATCTATCATAAATTATGTACATTCATCTAAAATAAAAATAAACAAAATAAATGCACACGCAAAGAAGTGGGGGGAGGAGAAAAGAATTACAACTCTTTTATCATGCAAGCAAATAAAATAAATAATAAAATAAAGTGCACACTTAAAAAAAAGAGGGAGGAGAAAAGAATTACACCCTTTAATCATGCAAGATAAACATAAATAAAATGAAATAAATTACAGCAAAGATATAAAACTAAACACATAGTGACCAATTTGTCACTTCATTCTATCAATCTGAAAACTAGAGTTAGAATTAGTCCTCCAAAAATAAATAAAATAAAATAACCAATAAAAGTACCCTCATATCTCCTTCGAAATGAAGTTGCCTCTAGAAAATATTGTTGTGTTATCGGAATTGAATTGAGATCCCAGATGTCTCCAAAATGCAAAGGACAATTGTATTTTCTTTGTTTTTTGTAAATTGGTTTTATTAAAAAACAACTTATGTCTACAAATTTTATTTTGAAGCTCTATAATCCTAAACCTAATTGAAGTTAAATTGAGAGAAAACGGCAGAAAACAAAATGCATAAAACTTCTTCCTGTTACTCCCCCCTCTCGAAATGCTAAAATATCAGCTATATATGGCAAGTAAAAACCCTAAACCTCCCACCTAAACCTAAGCCATATTCTCCCCTAAAATAGGAAAGAATAAAGGAAAAAAAAAACAAAAAGGTGAAAGTGCGTGCACGTGTGTGGTTGGAACTTCCAACTTAGAAGTGGGGTAAAAATGTGTAAAATTATTCATTTGATCCTTAAATTTTTTTATTATTTTTTATGACATACAATTATCCTGTATTTCAGAGGTTCTCTATAATTTTTTTTCATTTCATTTCACAACAATAAAATTCACGAAATTACTGAAAATGGCGATCATCATATAGTTTTCATCATTGGAGTTTTACTTTTGGGTCAGGCCAAGTCTAGTGTCAACAAATATTATATTAAGTATAAAATTAATTTTCATTCCTATTTCATAACTAATGCTCGCCAAAAATATTTCACCTAAATAAGCTTTTTTTTTTGAAAGATTAAATCAAGTGGTTAAATACCAACACCATAAGGGGAAGAGAGGGAAGGAGTGAGTGTTCGATCTATACTCTCCTCAACAAGTACTCACCCATTTTATCACTTAAACTACTCATAGAGGAACATGAAGTCTATTTTATTTCTTTAGTCCCTACAAAATTTTTATGTTGGTAAATGTTATTAACCCATTATTTCGTGGATAAGCTAAGTGAAATCAAGCTTAATTTCTGTAAATCCGTGCATAATTTTTCTTTATTATCATATTGCTTCACAGTTGTCTTTAATTAGAAATAGGAAAGTAAAGTGCATTGCTCCTATATATGATAAAATAAAGGCAGCACATCTTGGATTCAGAAAGCACGAGCTTTCACTATTAGGACTAGAAAATCTTGGATGCTAACTAATTATTTGCACTCCCATTTTCCATTTATAAATTAACAAAGCCTTTCCCACATTAGATTTTATGAAGATCTTTTATCCGACAAGAGCTTTGAATTTGGGCCAACTTAACTATTACACTCAATGATTAAATATGATACTTTAGATATATATATATAAAATATCTCGTAGCATATGCTCTTTTCTTGTAATTACCTAAGAGGAAAAGCATATTTTCTTGTAAACATTAAGTTCCAAGATTGATGGTGAAATAAATGCAACAACCAACCAAAAAGATAGCATGATTAAGTTCCTGGAGAATCCTGAGC
>CATIWK010734067.1:0-14009 GCA_949634005.1 Mallotus japonicus
GTCTTTAATTATTTTTTTAAAAATAATTAAGATATTTATTTTATTAATTTCAAATAAAAAACCATATCAAAGAATTTTTTCAGCTAATAGATTTTTTTCATAATCCACCAAAAAATATTTACCTAACATATATATATATAATAAAAAACATGATAAACAAAAATAAAAAATATATAAAAAAAGTGAAAATAAATTGAAATAGCAATAAGTAGATTACCTTGTGGCACTTTCGTCTCTCATTAATAGAGCATTATATTTGAAAATCATTCAAAATCTTGAGATAAGGTGAATGATTTTGTTGGTTGATATACATAGGAAAATTCATTCAAAGTCATTAAAAGTCCATAAAATTTCATTATCTATAAAAATCCATGACTTTTTGAATATGAGTTTACTTTTATTAACTATTTAAAAGTCTTAATTGAATACCCTTAACTTTTGTAGACTTTTTGTAAGTTTATAAAAATTATTATTAAATACACCATAACTTTTAAAGAGTCTTTAAAAGTTATGATTGAATACCTATAACTTTTAAAATCTATTAAAATATTAAAAAATCTTAATTAAATACACCCTAATAGGGTTCATAAATTCAATGGTGAAATTATTCGTTGTTATTATGAATTTTAGGTCAGGACAAAATAATGGTATTTTTGTAATAGCCTCAACACAAAAACCCTTTTTTCAAATATCTCCACTACTACTCCAATAAGAGTTGAGAGAAAAAAAAAAAAAGGAAAAAAGATATCAAAACAACACTCTTTTAAGTTTCATGAATGGTTCTTGAAGCATTTTTCTCTCAATACCTCTGCCAAACTTGGTGGCTGCATCACCAGCTGCACCTCCGAGTTTGGCAGAGCTGACGTCGGCGCGTACGTTTCAATCTCTCCACCCCCACTTTTGGCCTATATGCTTAAGGTATAATATATGTATGTGTTTGTATTTATATGTATGTGTGGCACACAGGGTGAAGCCAGGCAAAAAACAAGAAGTCACCACTGATTTTTTATCAAAGAAACAAGAACGTTTATCTATAAGTATATGTGATTCCATGCAAATTAGTTTGTATATTGCTTTGGTTTTCTTTGTGTTTTGTGTCCAAGAATTATGGTTGATGACATTATTATTGAGTTTTTGTTGCTGGGCAGGTATGATCATCACTGATAATCTTGATTATTCTTGAGTAGTATTAACTAGATTGATACTGATTCAAAATGAATATGTAGCTAGTAATTAAGTATTTGGAGAATTAGATCTCTAACTATTGATTGTAATATTCATCTAATTAATATTCATTAGTAGTTACTTTGTTCTTAATATAATTGTAAATTGTATATTCTTCTACATATAATTGTATTTTACATATATATACCTGAATTAGCGAAAATGTATATATCTTTGTTAAATTAGTTTTGACGAGTTCAAATTCGAGACTTCACATCTTTAATGATTATTATATACTTAATATTATATGACGATGACAGCATCATCAATTAATTTTACTTAAAAGGCTTAAGTAATTGATGATTTGAAGACTTTTTTTTAATGATAACTATGAAAAGTAATGAAGTATAGAAGCTGAAAGTAGATTGTCTTCGATCAAAGCTATAACGATTAGGAAAGGGAGAAGAGAAGAATAACAATGTACCACTATGGTTGTCAAATTCATTCTAGAAAAGAATTGATAATTTTGAGATATTGCCTCTTTGAGGGAAAAATCATAGGGTGAAATGCAGATTTCATATCGAAAACCTGATATGGGGCACCAAAGCAATAATATTATAACATTTTGTAAAAAAAATTATTTGAAAAAATAACTATGATTTCTTTTTATTGGGTGTTAAAGAAAGTATGCTTGTAAAATCAAAAATTACCCACTACCCGGCCAAATAATCCTAAAGATTTTCTTTTAGCAAATTTTTTAAATATTATTGTTGATAGTGTTTATTGCATGTTATTATGTATGATTGTATACTAACTTTTTTTAATACTTAGTATTAATTAACTATATGATATTAGTTTTTTGAGAATAATGTCAAATTGAAGGAAAGGATGCGGAATTCATTGTAAAATTCTGCTTCCAGCTATATATATATATAAACATTTCCACAAGAGGAAATGATGGATTAATATTAATGCATCTCATAAGTTCATTTCAAATAGAAATATTGAACTGGAACCGTTCGATATTCAAATGGACTTGTCAAAAAGTAATCTTAGGTTTTAGTAAAGAGAAACCCTATACATAAAACTTTTTCCATATTCAAATTTATATGTCTAAACATCCATTAGGATTTTTACAATTAAACTTAATCTACCTTAAAGAAATGGTAAAACATTTTGTTACGGGTTAAGACATTTAGTAAAGAGTAAAACTCGGTTTCCTAACTTCTTGTTTTTCCGTTTCATGTCATGAAACTTAATCATTAGCTATTTGGTAAAAAAAAAAAAAAAGTCGTAGGATTAGTGTCAGTCTTTGAATTCTTGAGCCTTATTAATGCCCGAATTGGGTCTTACCAGGACTCGTTAATATCCGATTTAGACTTTTAAACTTTATGAAAACTCATCAATATTCGGCTTAATCTTTTAAATCTTGGCAAAATTCATCAATATCCGAGTAAACCCTTTTTTTTAAAAAAAAGGAAGTACAAACCTCTTTGAAACTTATGAAAACTCATCAATATTCGAATTAGACTCTTGAATCTTATTAAAATTCATTAATGCTGGTTTAGACTCTTTTATAAGCTCTTGAATCTTATAAAAGTTTAATAATTTTGTTAACTTATTATCATGAAGAAAATTATTTAGATTTCAAAATTTTTATATTATGAATTTATGATATTTTATCTAAAAATTAAAGTATTTTCAAAATTATTAAATGTTTAGATCATTTTCTTCAAAAATATTGATAATTGGATCACAACCACTTGAATCCTACGAGCACCAAAGAGCTAAGAGAATTTGTGATACTTCTCCCACAAATACTCTGATTTTTAAGTTAGATTACTCTATATAGAGAAGTATAAGCAGAATGTAGAGAATATAATAGAACGGATACTTAAGTTAGATAATTGTGCATAGGAATATGGGCATGGAAAATATAATAGAATAAAATGAATATAATAGAAAGGATATAAGCAAAAAGTAGAAAATAGAATAGAGTATAATGAATATAATAGAAAGAAATAAAGGATATATATAGCGCACTTTAAATGGAATAGGAATTTCTTATTCAAGTAGGAGATTTTAATATTCTTCCTTGATTGAAATACCTCTTATAAGATTTTATATTTCTTCTTTTTTTTTTTTTTTTGAAAATGATTTTATATTTCTTTTGCATTTTAAAATGTTGAGCTTCCTTATTCTGGGATATTGGGATATCAAATATGAATAAAACTAATATTTTGTGAATGTGTAGTTGATATAATCAACTATTAAGTAAGTTTTTTTTTTCTTTTTGAACAACAGTAGAAATTCATTAAGAACTAAACATTGCAATAATTTTTGGACTTTGAAAGTCCACAATCCAAAGTTACATTATAAAGCCCAATAGAAGGATAAAACTCACTACATTTAGTTCTCAACTGTAGGGAAATGGAAATCCTAATTTGTTGATGACCACAGCGGCATATTCTCAGAAAGTTGACAGCCATGGTAGAGGAGAAATCCTTCAGCCTTGACTTGCTTGTTCTCTTACATCCATGGACTGATCATAACAATTTTGTCCTGATGAAGGGAGGTCAACTTTAAACTGCAAGTCACCCAAATCAGAAAGTGAAGACAACGGATTGTGGACTCCATTAGAGAGACCAGCATCATCAATTGAAGCAGAACAAAAATAGAACTCTGACTGTCTCTCTTATTGTGAACCAAGGAGCTTATATCCCATGTCAACAAAGACGCAGCAACTTTCAAGCTGCACAAAAAACTAAACCAAAACACATATCAACAGATCTGTCACTAGATTAATTAGATATAGGAAATAAGAAATAAGAAATAAAAAGAGAAAATGAGTTGGGGAGGAGATGATTGTTGGTTCAAAGACCAGCTATACCCCCTAAAAAACACAATATCAAACTAAAACTACTGTTCACCAAGCGGAAACCAGAGCAGAGCGAAAAAAAGCTCCTTAGCTGTCCTGAATTGGTTTGAATCCTTGTAACTATTAAGTAAGTTTGAGTTCAGGTAATTTTATTTTTCTCATGCTTTTTGGACATCTCATCAAAGAAAATTACACAATAACAAAATTGCAAACTAAAGGATGGTTTATGCTTTTGAGGGGTGGAAACTCTAAAGAATAGGTTCTTGGGAGAAAAATATGTTTGAGCAAACTGTGGTTCTGTTATTGGGCTTGTTTGTATGTTAAGCAACCTGCACACTATAACTTCTATTATTTGAGAAGTGTCTCATTTGGTCAAAAAAAAGAAGCGTCTCATTTGGGCTACTGTTCTTTTTGCCCTTTTTGAAAGCATTTGGGCTATACCTTATTTGTTGCTTCTCTCAAGTCTGCTAATTTATTGTGTTACCATGCTGTGCTAAAAAATATATATATATTTTTCCATTTATATATTTTTATGGTAATTTTACAAATTATGTTTTATGCAGTAGCATAAATATGCATAGGTTGCTTAAGGAAGCCCAGAAGAGCCAAGAACTAGACCTGATTACAAATAGAGGTGGGGGATATAAACAGGATCTCCAGGTGACACCAGGGAAGTTTAGCCACTAGATCAAATATCACTGGTTGCACGACATGTTAGGAAGAGGGCATGCATATGTGGCAAATAAATAGATATATAAAAATATATGTGTTGGGATACTTTTGAAAAATTTTAAAACCCATAGATTTAGATAAAAAAAAAATATCTCCCCTTGAAAGACCATTTCTTATTTCTTAGATTTCGTCTTCAAGTTAGGCAGCTCTCAATGAAAATGACCCTTCAAAACTCCCCCAAACATCTTTACGGATCATTTCAACATCTAACCCCCAATTCCCCTTTTTAATTCCCCAAGGTACATTGAACTTCATAATAACTTAAACCCCAAAAGAAATAAATGAATTAGCCTGCAGTCCATGATCAACACAGCAGCATAAGGGGACCAGAGAAAAGGAATAGTGCTATTGCACCTAGGAGCATATCACTATCAGTGAGGGGTTTATTGGTAAGCATTTCGGTCTACCCTTTTGAACAAAAAGCGCATAAAATGTGCACACTTTCTCTCCACCCAAAGCCTCAAGCACCCTTTTGAAATGGTGTACTTGTTCCAATGGAATTTGACAAAGAATAAAGTGGGGAAACTTTACAGCCCATTATTCTCTCAACTTTTACATTTCAAACACATAATTGATTGCAAGCCTTGGCTACAATTCTTGAAATGGATATATATGAATTAAAACTAAACAGAACTTGTACACTAATCAAGCTCAAAGCATAGTAGTTGTTATTAACATTGTTCCACATTGCATTATAATAAAGGGGGTGCAAGTTAACAAAGGGGTCAAAAGGGGGGCAAAAACATATAAGCTAGACAGACATCTATATACTGTGAATAGCAGCAAAGTTCCATACAAAATAGGAAGACAAAATGTTAACTAACATAATAAAATCCAAAGTCTTTTTTCTCCTCCTCCAAGCTTTTAATGGAGCACGATCATCTTCACAGCAAAATTCAATCTCATTTCATTGGTACCTTGTCTTGCTTGGTGCTTCCAACTGAGAAAAAACACAACCCAATTTTCTTATTAGAACAAATCTTTGAAGAAGATAAAAACAAATAAATCTAAGCTTATTCGTGATGTAATCACTTACGGCTCAATGCAGAAACTTCAGAGCTCTTCAATACGCGAAGCCTCTTAACTGTTGAGACAAACATGCTGCAAAAACAGGTTTAAGAAGATGAATGATAACATTGTTTGTATAATATACAATGGTAGACGTCATATTATGCTTGCACCAAGCAACTAGGAGTCAAATGCAAGAAATTTTAATACATTTTATTAGTTTTAGACAGGGGAACAAAGGACATGTAGCACCCTCTTTTTTTAATTCAAAGCAAGGCAACCCACTACATTGAATTGTGAGATTAGTGCATGGATATTAGGATTGGATAATATAATAAACATCTTAGATGGCTTAATAGATGACCTAGAGGCAAATAATTGGGAATCTAATACAGTTATTCCAGTCACTAAACGACATACGAAAATTAATTATATCTTGCTATAGGCTTAATCACCAATTGTTAGTGTTTAAGGAATATAATAATTGCTAGAATAATTAAAATTTTGCATCAGATCCACAGTGATAAAGATGCTTACTGCCAAGGGACATCCCCAACAAGCATCCTGTCTCCTTCATTATCCTCATATACAAGCGTATATTCGCCACTTCCACCCAATACGCCCGTAATGGCTTTCTCTTCCTCCTGCTTGCCCATGATTCCACCAGCAGAAGAATCTCTTTGAGCTATACATAAGAACACAAAAGACAAACATAGTGAGATAACTTTGTGTTGCATACTAAATTCACATGAAAATATGCAGGAGTTAACATCTGATAGACAACAAAGAAATGATCCAAAAGAACAAGAAAGTTAAAGAACCACATTAGTATAGAATTCTCACATGGCAACTTGATGGGTATAGAATTCTCTCCGTATCAATGGATTGAGAAAGTGTCATGGCTTATGAAGATGACAAATTGACAGTATATATTAACTTACTAATGCAAACAAATCTGCTAGATGACATAACTATCAAATCAAGACGTTTTCCACAGTGTGCCTAAATAAAGGAAGCCCATTATTGGTCTCTAGCTACTTCAATTACATGCAGCAATATTAAATAGGCTTTAATAATTCAAAAGGTGAAAGTAAAACAATTGCACAAAAGACAAGTGAAATTTAACCTGCAAGAAGGCCTCTAAAAAGTTCATCAACAGCAGTGGACAATTTTTCATAACTGTCATAGGCTTTAAGATCTACTTTCCTTCCAATAGGAACACCATCCATATTGATCTTAACAAACATCCCTTTCTGGCATGTTTCAACTGGTTTTTCACCTGCAACCTTCTTGTTGGGGCTTTCATTTTGAGAGTCAATAGCTGGTTTTGAAGAGCTGCTGCTTGCAAGATTCTTCCTGAATGATCTGATTGGAGGCCAACCCACAACTGGACCAGGAGCAGTTCTGCGTTGAAAGCCCATTAAAAAGTAAATCAGACGAGATAATAATGCACAAAAAGATGATAATTTAAGTCATAAATGCTTGATACATAGATGCAGTTAATTGTCAATAATCAATGAACAAAGTACACAGAAAACAACAAAGCATATGTAGAAATATAGCATGAAAATAGCAGGTACAAAAGTTTAAAAAGACATTTCATGTCTCAAGAATTTGAAAGACAAAAACAGAAACAATTCATATTTCAAGAAATCAAAGAACTATCACACAGCAATAAACAAGGCTGAAGGAGATAAGATCTAAATCACTTGGGAAAGCAGACATGAAAAGAAATGATTACTAGAAAAGTAAAACTTACATAGAAAAGGAAAGATGAGGGCTTAAGCCCTTAATGACCAAACCAAGTAAAGAACTATCAAGAATCAGCAGTCACAAAACCAGGTAATGAAAACTATATTAAATTTATGTTAGTAAAGATGCCCACAAAAGCACTAAATTGAACATAACAAGCAACATTAAAGCAGAAAACGCATTACAAGCATAAAAACAAGAAACAAACAATTTATAATGATGGACCACAACAAAACACAGCGCATCATCAAAGCAAGGTGAACATGTGAATGAATATCCTCTGTCAAAAGAAAGTTTTTTTGAAAAAAAATAAACGACGGGGAGAGGAAAAAATAAAAGAGAGGTAAAAAGCTGGAGTACCTTTTCTGAGAGCTGTTGGGCACAGCTGTATTTGCAGGAGCTGGCGGTGAAAACGCATTCTTTTCTGCACTCTGCTGCAAGTCGACTGCCACTTTAGTGGAACAGGGCTGTGAGGATTCCTTTGCCATAACTGGCAGCTTCTGAGCATTTGTAGTTACTGTTTTTGATGGAAACTGAAGAAACGGAGGAGTTGTGGTTGAGGTTGTGGAAGCCTTTGGTTGCTGTGATAGTTGTTGATTGAACCATACAGAAGAAGAACCAGCTTGTGGTTGTTGTTGATTTCCATTAGAGAAGTACCCAAGAGACAGAAGAGACTCATCTCTTTCTCTACTGAAATCTGTATTTTTACCGTTATTATTAAGAGACCATTCTTGACCAGGTGGAGCAAGCCTTAGTTCAAGCTTCTTGATCTCCTCTGAAGAAGATTTTTCATCAGCTCTTTTAACAAGCCATTCTCTTCCTCTTGGAATTAAATCCAGTAACTGAGGACATGTCTCGCTATTCTTCGAACAACCCTCCATGAAGCAACAGATTGATATTATCTTCTTTCTTCTTAACCTTTTAACACCAGAAAGAAGCGAGTACACAAGAAAATCTAACTGCACTTTGAAAAGAAACCAAAGGTTAGAAGCTTTTCACGTCAAATATCAACAAAACAAAACTTGAAAACCATATACACGATCAAACAAAACCAAGAACATAAAAACAAATTAATAAATATACCTTTTCTTAACAGTTGTTAACCAGCACTCAAGAACTCGAACACCCACATCCTCAAATGATTAAAAACAACTATATATTCCAACTTCTCAAAACCAAAACCCCAGATAGGAAATTGTAAGAGAACCTTAAAGATCTCAGCTATGCCAGCTGAAGAACCAAACTCTTAAAGCCTTTTTTTAAACACAATAAAAACTTAAGAGAAAAATAATGACACCAACCCCACAAACCAGAAAGAAAGAAGAAAATAAGCTAACGACTCGAAGGCCAAAGAGAAAAGAAGATAAGAGACATATATAATAGGAGGCTTAATAGCGACTTTTGTATTGTTTTTGTGAGCACGCTTAGTGGGTTCTCTTTGCTTTTGGCATAACAGGAGACAAGAAAGAGAAATAAAACAAAAAAAAAAAAAAAGGAAAAGAAAAAAACCAGAGATAATATATAGACACAGAACCAAAAGAGATTCCTTTTATCTCTCTATATAATCTCTAGAACCCAAAAACAGGAGAAGGGTGAAAAATTTAGAGCAAACCGCACGCAACCAGTTTAAGAGACAAGGCCTTTCCTTTCGTCCCTCCACCTCTAAAAACAAACAATTAGGTTGTTCAGCTGTAGAAGCAAAGCGTGCTGTTGCTGACCTCCCTTAAAAGAAAGATACTTTCTTTTCTAATCTCTCTCTCCCTTACAGCACCATAAAATGTATTATTATTGTATGTGTATAGTAGAGTCTATAAGCACACACTACTAATTACTGCAAGCTCAAGGATCATCTCTCCCTTTATTAGTGATTAGAGAGGGTTAACTCTAGCAAAAAAGTCTTATTGTTAACATCAATACAAGAAGCTTGAATTTTGGTAAAGAGTCTTCTAAACTTTATTAGCACACAAACCCAACAAAACATACACAATGAAAGTTGATTTATTTGCACCCTTAAAGTCTAAATACGCAAAAAAATAAATAATCCAAGACTTTGGTTGGTTGGTTGGTTGTAGTAAAAATATTTAAATTTAAAATATATTCAATTGAAATTTTGTGTATAAAAATATAAATACTCAAAAATTTTTATTTTCATTTGACTCATCTAAATCGAATGAAATTTTTATAGCTACTGTATATTAGAGGTAGCTACAAAAGAACTATTTATCATTAATTTTTGGTACTGAAATTTAAAGTTTATTAGAACTTTAACTAATCTTATTCGATCACATAAATACTATAAGAACGATAAAAACCTCTCAATAATTAATTTAATATTACTGTATATATTATAATATGAATTCGAAATATAATATATGCAATCGCCAATAACTAATTTATTTAATGACTTTTTGATTTAAGCACGAGGTGTAAAATTAAAATTTAGATGGATTGAAAAAAAGGAACTAAACTCTCTAAGTTACTTTTTATTTAATTAAGGAGTACATTAAGTTTAAAAGAAGACAACTTTAATCTGTTACTTAATTATTTATTAATTTGAAGGATTAATTAAAGAAAGTGAAAGGTTAAGACTTTAAGCTCAAAAAAATTAAAGAAAAAATAATACTTGAAAGGGTTTGCTATTTTTTTTTTAAACCAAGAAAATGATGTGTTATGTTGGGATATTATTTTGTTTTCTTGTTATTTTTAATCAAAAGAAAATAAAAATTAAAAATAAAAATAGGGAAAGAAGGGGGATTTGCATGATCCTTATTTGCAGGGGTTGTGCAATAAAAACATGCAGATCCCATGATCTTGTCTGCTCTCTGCATATATTTCTTACTTTTTTTTTTTTTTTTCCTTTTCTCTCTTTTGTCCATAAGATATAACAACTGATGACTGAACTGTTCTTATTTATTTAAATAATATCTTAAATTTTAAGATAATATATATAATTATATTAAATTAATTATTAAAAAAATTTTATCATCTCTGAAATTATAAGCGATGTTCTTTGAAGCAAATTAATTAGAATTTAAATGATTTAGATAAAAAAAAGACTCTATATATTATCATAGTGTATAATAATAAAGAATTTAATAATTATTTTAGCTTAAATAACATAGTTTATTAATATATAATATGAAAAAATAATATGTATCATTTATTTTATTTTACAATTGGGTATGAAAAATATATATATATATTTATATATTTGAGCATAATATATTCATAGTGAATAAAAAAAATTTGTTTCAAAAAAAAATAAAAAATAAAAAAAAATTGGAGAATTATTATTTAAAAAGGGTTTCTCTCAAGTTATGTGTGTGGTAATGATTTTGTAGCTGTTGGATTGTTCTTTTTTTTTTTTTTTTTTTGAGATTTGAGTCAAAATATGCAGAATCTGACACAATTGTTGAGCTTAAACTCTGATCTTAGCAGTGGAAAGTAGACACTCTATTGTTGCTTTTTTTTTTAGAATATATATATTTATATATTAGCATAGTTTTTTTTAGAATATATATATTTATGTTCTTGGGTGTATGTACATACGTATAAATGTTTTTTTTTAACAATACGTATAAATGTTTTAATATAAAGTATTTTTCTGTTTTTAATTTCTTTGAGGTGCAATTTTGTTGCTTAAATTCTGTACATATACAAGTGGCTTACCTACCCAACCGAACTTTCACTATATGACTCTAGTGCCCTTTCGTGTTATGCTTAAATGCGTACCCAAAATAAAATAATTCAAGTTTTTTCTTTATTTTTAATTTTCCCTTTTTTTTCTCCAATTTCTTGTTAATCAATTCTATGGACGTAAATTCTTTCTTAATTGTATGGATTGTAGTTTTTTTTTTAAATCTGTTATCCTATTATTCCATAGTCATAAGGCTTCATTTATTTAGAAATTAACCGAATAGATCATAAAAAAATAAAACTTTTTTAACACTTATTTTCTTTATATAATATCCAAAACAGTTACAACTTAAATCGATAAATATTAATTATAATGGTTGTATTTTTTTAATAGTGAGACATTTCATTATTTAAATTAATAACATAGATTACTCATGTGAGAAAGTTATTTTAAAAAAAATTACAAAAATGATAATGACTAGTATATAATCACATAAATAAATATATTGTCAAATTAATATTTCCTTCGTATGTCTATGGGCCATAACCATATTTTTCCTCACATGTAACAATCATTTTGGCACACGAGCTATTTAGGGAGGATACGTATTGAAAATGATGGCTCTATACGTGTCATGGTCATCAAGGAAAAACATTTCTTTGTGTTTGTGTAGGTTATTTCTACAAGATACAATATATATATATATATATATATCTATTGTATAATTATTTTATTTAATAAAATATTTTTTTAACAAGTTAAGAGAAAATGAGAATCGAACTCATAATTTTAACTTACAATATTTTTTACCTTAATTACTAGACTATAAAGTGATAATTATTTAATAAAATAATTAATTCCCCTCTACTTTTGCATTTCAAAAACTGTAAAATCATAGGTTGGCAATAAAATTTTTTATTTTTATTTTTACTATACATGAGCAAATTTATATGGATGACAAGTTGACAACAAAACACTTGATCTATTAACCATTTGCTCTCTAAAATTGCTTGTAATCGTCTCCTTAGCGTTCTCTCTCCTTTCTCTCTGTTTCTCTAGACTCTTCTTCTTCTGATTTTCATTTTTATTTTTATTCTTTTACAGGGTCAAATTTTGGCCATTTTTTGGTTAAAAATTGGTCTTTTTTTTTGTATTTATATATATTTTAGGTTATTTTTTGAAAATAATTAAGGTTTTATCTCTCTTTTGCTATCTTGTGATGACCTTGGCCTCTCTTACTGGGAGTTTTCTGAGTTGGCAAAAAAATCTCATGTCTGGATATACATGCATGAAGGAGAAGACATCCTTTTATCTGAGAAATTTCTTGCTTTGGTTTACCCATCATTCAAGACTTTCTTTACAAGCAAAATGGGTCTAGCAACACCAATTATTTCGCTGGAGTTTTTGGAGCAATTCTTTGGCTTTTCATCTAGATGTAAAGTTTCTCTATATCAAGTTTTGACTTACTCTTTTGCCAGAAAATAAATTCCGTTCAGGCGGCGCTGCTTTACCAGTGTGATTGTAGCTTTTCTTTTTCCTTTTTATGATGTTTTCTTCTTCCATCTATCTATGTTGTATTTTGCAGGAATAAGATTATTTGTTGTAGTTTGTCCTGTTTTGATATTCTTTGTGTTGCAGCAATCTTGCTCCTTTCTTCCTTGTATTTTGCCTATATCAAATTAATAATATATATTTTATTGTTTTCTATTAATATTTAAAACTCACTGAAATTTAACTAATTCGATTTAATTTAGATAGAGTTATAAAAATAATAAAAAATTTTAATAACTAATTTAACACAATTATATATATCATAATTTGAAATCAAAATATTCCTTAAATAAATTAAAATTTATATATATGTGTTTCATTATGATAGATCAATTTTGATATATTATAATAAATTTGTTATTTTTTATATTGTTAAAAATGATAATTCACATTGAAATTAAGAAATTTTTTTAAATAGTTAGGAGGTCAAGGGGGGTGGGGATTGAATCCATGACTTCACCTTATAATGTCAATCACCTGAGTCATTAAACTACAAAGGAGGACAAATTGAGAAATTTACACTAAAATAAAATAGGTTTAACAACGTCAGTCCTAGAAGATAGTGCGTTTTTACAATTAAGTCCTATAAGAAAATTTTTTTACAATCAAGTCCTAAAACTAATTAAAATGCACAGCGTTAGTCTTACTTCGTCAAACCAGATAGAAAATGCTGACGTGTCGGTCAGCTTACACTTCCTCTCCAAAACAAGCATGACTCACCACCACATCATTGCCACATATGAACTTGTTGGAGACATATGTCACGTCAACTTTCCACTAACAAAAAAAAATTAGGGTTTCTTCTTATTTGTCTCTAATTCCCTTCCTCTTCATTTATCAAGTTCAAACTAAACCTGAATCAAAAAAAAAGAAAAGAGAAATCAAAAAGAGAGAACAAGAAAATGAGGAAGAGGAACGTATCCAAGAATGGGGGCAACCAGCAGCGACGTTGAAGCAGGATTTGCGAAGTTGCAAGGAGAAGATTTCTTGGTAAAAACGGGTGCTTGGTTAAAGGGGTTCTTCATTTGCCTGGGAATCGGCCGGTGAAGATTGATTCACAAGATTTATTGCAAATTGGGGATAAAGAGTTTTACCTTTTGCTCTTAGTGAGGAGTATTTTGGGCCAAGAAAAAGAGAAAGTATATCGATAGAAGCCATGGCAAAAGATGAATACAGGGCAGAAACATGGGATTTGCATAGATGCTCAATATATGTAATACCTACACTTAAACATTGGTAAGGCATTTGGTTTCAAAGAAACATGTGGTGGGGCATTTGGTTTCAAAG